>JAUZND010091383.1:0-15142 GCA_034780555.1 Coelogynopora nodosa
AATGTGATTGAAGACCTCAAAGACTACATGACAGAGTACACAGAGACGCTGAAAGACGGGACAGTGAGAGAGAGGAGTAAGTTGATATACTTGAATGTTGCTCAGACAAAGGAGGAACGAAGCGAGAAGATTTTGCAGCTGTTGAAAGAGGGGAAAAAGACCATTGGGAGTCACTATAATGTGTATGTCAAATTATTTCCCCCGTTTTTTACCGACAATGATTTGATTAACACTTTTGAGAGATTTGGGAAAATTACATCAGCGGCGATTATGAAGGACGAAAATGGAAAATCTAGATTCTTTGGATTTGTGGCTTTCGAGACTAAAGAAGCGACAACTGCTGCCTTCGACATGAACGGAAAATTGGACGTTTTGAGGCGAAAGTTGTACATCAATCGAGCCATGACTAAATCGGAAAGAGCACTTTTGTTGTCTTCGAAAACCAAGACTGTCATGGCGCCACAGCCTAAGATTGAGACTATTGAGTCGGTTATTCCAGCCTTTGTTCCTCATCCCATGAATGGATTCCAACAACCGGTTCCCATGATGTTCAATCAGAATGCGCGGAATATGGGCCCACGAATGCAAATTTTCAATCCTGCGATAAATGGCAACAATTCCAAATATCCGATTCCCGAAAACGTGGTTATGAATGGAAGTATGTTTAATCCTCAAACTATGCAGCCTTTTCAGAATCTCGCCATGCGAGGTTTCAAATTCAACGCTTCTGTACCTTACAATAAAAACAACATGGTCAACACTAACTTTTATCCACAAAATAATAGACATAATGGAGACATCAGATACAATCACAAAGGAAACGGAAACATCAAACAAGTGGAAAATCCTTTGCTTATTATTGATGGAATGCATCCTTCTCAACTACCTCCTACACATCCAGACGCTTTAAAACAAATTGCTCCTCAACAAGCTCCAGAGATTGTGACTCAAGATACAGCAGAATCGGTGGATACAGGAGTTTCTGCACCGGTTGATGAGCGATTGGATGAAATCAGGGATAGCATGTCCAAGTCT
Source organism: Coelogynopora nodosa (assembly GCA_034780555.1). Classification (NCBI taxonomy): domain Eukaryota; kingdom Metazoa; phylum Platyhelminthes; order Proseriata; family Coelogynoporidae; genus Coelogynopora; species Coelogynopora nodosa. The sequence continues at coordinate 1,036 of JAUZND010091383.1, forward strand.
GCACTGACTCCTCAAGATCGGGACATGATTTGCGGAAAATTCAGCAAAATGTCAGAATCTGCAAAAATTACATTTGTGGACAATTTCATAATCTTGCAATTGAAAACTGGTGCCAAGACTGTGAACGTGAAAAGCTTGACAAACGTTGCAGCGACAGTAGGGGCAAAACTCTTTCCCGGTATGTCTCTAGATAGTTTTGCTCCTATTTTGTTCAATGGACATTGTCTCAGAGAACTGACTCAGTTATTTGAGTGAGTTTTGCACAATCTTCAATTAGTATAAAATAGTGTAGTCATTTAATTAGTGTTATCCATATAAAAGAATAAAAATATAATATATATAATATTTTTGCTATTTTTTTAAAATTATGTTTTAGTTATTTCAAATAACTTATTTGCAACATTAATAATTGTTTTTACACTAATAATTATAATTAGTCATGTATTTGTGCTTTTGTACGACTCATTTAAAAAAAAACTGTTGCTTATTTGTAGACATATGTGTTGCAAATATTGTCAAAACTGTATAACAATATTTGTTTCCTTCGTTAAATTCTTTTAAAATATATCTCACAAATTAAATTGTAATGGATAAAAAAGTACCTAATACATTTATAAAAACTAGAAGATTTAAATTTTCTGCGAAAACAATCATTCTAAAATTAAACAATTTTAAATTTTCGTGAAAAATAAATCATTCAAAATCTAATACATTTAATTAAATTAAAAATTTAATTAAAAATTTTGAAATTACTGGGAAAAATAAATAATTCAAAACCTCAAAAAATTACTAAAAATATAAATATATGATGGAAAATTATTATAAAAAAAATATTACAGCCAAAACAGTCGAAATAGGCTTGATCATTTTGGGACCTAGACAATGATGGCTCATATTCAAACTTGTTTTTTTAATATTTTTGATAAAATAAGTAGAAGGTAAAACTCTTTGCAATCTACATTGGTGTAAATAATCGTCAACAATAAAATTCTTAGACTCTGTACTCTCTAAATTATAAAAAAAATAAAAAATAAAAAGTAAAAAAAAATAATTTAAAAAAATACCTTTGGAACATTCCAAATCGGTGTCAAAATCATCATTTTCCAAGTGATTATATTTATAAGCCATTTCAGACGATATAGAACCGTTCATAGACACGTTAGCAGCCAATTGTTCACCTACCGATACACTATCCAATTTAATTTCTTCATTATCATCATTAGTATGTATTATCGTGGGACTCTGTGATATACTTTGCATATTTTGCCCTCCCAATATTTTGGTTCGACTAATTGACAATTTAGGCTTTTCCTTCTTCCCCATTGCTTCAAATTCTTCCCTCCATGTCATTTCGCATTGACTAACAATAACTTTGAGATTTCCTTGTCTCAAAACTAATCTCCTTCTAAATGATTTAGCAGAATTGCAACTAGAAATTGGTCGGAGTTTTCTCTATTTATGAAGAATTTATTTTCTAAAATATTCTAAAATTTTCAAAATTTCCAAATGCGTTATAAAAATTGTTCAAACTTAAAAAATTTGTACAACGTTGTAACTTGTTACAACAAGTCTATATTACAAACCAATAATTAACAATTAATAATGTCATTAATGACAAAAGCCCGTCTTTTTTGAAAAAATTCCATGACACACATAAAGTGCAATTAATCAATTCAAAAGTTACTATTTTTATTGTTACTTTTAACCTACAATTTAAAAAGAATAAAACATTTAATGATTATAGTAATAATTATTTGGTTCATGTTCATGTGCTTTGAAAATATAATTTATTAATCAATGTTTTATTTTTTAAAGAATTTTCCTAAAAAATTTTCATAAAAAATTAATTACCCCGGGATTAGACAAACATTTAGGTTTCAAGCTGAGACTGTCGTTAAAATTGTTTATAAATATATCAGAATCTTTATCGACTCCAAAAAAACCCATTGTAAAAAAATTATAATGGAATTTTTATATATTAAATATAATTATGTGATAATAGGATGATAAGCTTTAAAAAAAGTGTTTATAATTGTTTATATAGTGAGATTTACTACAAGTTTAATTTTTTACTTGATTAGATTTGAATTTATTCAAGATTACGATCGGAATCAATTGATCAAAATTGATTAGTAATCCCGATACAATAGATTCTATTAGATTGGCAATATTGGCCAATGAAACATTTTTTAACTTTGAAAATTTCCTATTTGATTTTAAATTTAATTTATATTGTTAACAAATAATAATTTGATTGCTTGATAATGGAAGAATAGACAAGTTGAAACTAAATTTTAGAATAGAATGAAGATTGAATAGAATTGTAATAATTGTTCTATTGTTTAGTAGAATTATAAAGATTCTAGCGAGATTGATCAATTTTAACATGAAATATATTTTCAAGTGTAACTTTTCACCGTCTACTGAGTTGAAATATATTGTGCTGTAAAGAAATAATTTTTTTTGAATTTTATTCACATTTTATTTATTTTTTCATCATTTTAAAACAAATACCATTTTTAAAGCTTCAAAAAAATATTTTTACAACCGAGAAAAATAAAATTGTTCTTAGAAAATAAACTTATTATACATCCATGGTTACTAAAGTTGGAAAAAATTTTTATCTTAAATTTTGACAAAATTCCAGTACCAATCACCATATAAACAATTAAATTTACACTTTATTAAAGATTTAAAAAATAAAGCCAATTGGATTTTATTTCTCGAATAATTTAATATAATTGACTATATCATGTACGAAGAAATCCGCCTTCTTTCTGAAATTACGTTTCAAACCGACCTAGTAAATGAAAAAATCCCAATCGCAGAAAAACTCGCTGCGGTACTTTTTAAAAATTAACAGGATTTTTAAAAATATACTTTTTAATTTTTAGAATGGAAAATTGAACGAAGCAGTAGATATGTTGATGGATGTTGAAAAAAAATGTCGATCTGTAATATTAATTAAATTTTTTAAAAATAAATATTCAGGGTGGAGACAGAGATTCAAGCGCTCGAATTGTAGTTAAAATAATAAATCTGTGTTATCAGTACGAAAATTACACTGCATTAGAAGCCAACTTGACACTTTTGGTGAGCAAATATGGCCAAATGAAGCAGGTAATAAAAATTAAATTGACAATTTAAAAAAATGTTAAAATTTTTTTACTAGTCCATTACAAACATGATTAACCGCTCAATCGAAATGATTGAGGAACTAGAAACGAAAAATTTCAAAGTCATGATTAATTTGTTAAATTGTGTTCGAAAAGTTAGCGAAGGAAAAATATACGTTGAAATTGAACGAGCTAGACTTAATAAAAAGCTGGCAACAATCAAAGAAAAGGAAGGGGATGTTGAAAATGCATACAAGATTTTGATGGACATGCAAGTTGAAACGTATGGGACAATGGGAATGACGGAAAAAGTGAACATTATGCTGGAACAAATGAGGTATTCTGTCATGCAGAAGGATTTTATAAGGACTATGGTTTTGAGTAGGAAGATTAACAAAAAGTTTTTCACAGAACCGGATACTGATGTAATTTTTTTAATTTTTATATCTTAAAAAAAAAGTATAATTTAGGATTATAAAATAAAATATTATAATCTTTTGAATATCTATTGTATCAACGAGAAGAAATATTTGGACATTTGTAGAAATTTCATGTCTCTTTATGAAACGGACAAGATTAAACAAGACGAGACAAAATTAATACAGGTAATTTCCAACTATTAATATTTTAAATTTTTTAAATTTTATTAGACTTTAAAGTCGATGGTTTTATTTGTCCTTTTGGCCAAATACGACAATCATCAAAACGATCTTTTGCAAAACATTAATAAAAACATGCCGCTAGATAAAGTTCCAGAATATAAAAAGTTGGTTGAAATGTTTTCAAATTTTTATATTATGAAATGGTGTAATGTGGAAAATTTCATCAAGGAAAAATTGGGAAATTTTGAATTATTTATTGATGACGAAAAAGTCAAGAATGACTGTATGAAGGACTTTAGACAACGAGTTATAGATCATGTAATATAAAATTATAAATTTTATTTTAAAATTATTTTAGGATATTCGAGTAATGGCCATGTATTATGATAGAGTGCGATTTTCGAAATTGGAATTGCTTTTGGATATAGGAATGGACGTAAATAATTTTTTTTAATTTTGAAAACTAAAAAATACAAAAATGAGTATATAAAAAATATTGTTCATTGAAAAACTATAGGAAGCTGAAAAAACAATATCAAATTTGGTGACTGAAGGAATTTTAATAGCAAAAATCAACCGTGTGGATAAATTTATCGATTTTAAAGAAAAAGTCAACTCGTATCAGGTAAAATTTTTGTAAAACGAATTTCTTATTATAAATTTTATAAATATATATTTAAAATTAAAATAAAAATTTTAGATTGTTGATAAATGGGCTGATGCCGTCTATGAGATAATGAAAAAAATAAACAAGCTGGAAAATATGGTCACAAAAGATGTAATTGTTGAAGTGAATGATTAAAATTTGGTTACTTTATTTTATTTTATTTTATTTTATAATGAATCCTCACAGGATCTATTAACAAAATTTTAATTGTTCTTTTATTATAATGAAGAAACCAATATCGCTCGAGTTTTTTTATTACATGTTAATTTAAAGTTCAAACAATTGATATTTATCAATTTAAATTGATGTTTCAGTTTTATTTAAATTTTATTGTTTTAATTGCATGTTTACGCGTAATAATCTGGATTGTTCGTGACATATCAATGTAAATGCTGTAAATATAACAATACTCATTGAATTTCAATTATTGAACTGACTTTCCGTTAATTTTGAATGTCAGCTTTATTTATAAACATGTATAAATTTATTTATTGTTTATTATTTATTAATTAAATTTGTGAATTAGGTTGACGTTATATTTTGTTTAAGAGTGATAATGATGAGTTTTATATAATAATGCGTAGTTTTTCTGTTCTTTTAATTTTTTCCTGCCTCGTTTGTATAGTTTCTTGGAAGGCTCATGATTCGTGGAATAATGTATATGGAGGATTAAACGGTTTTACTAATTATGATTATGGTAATTAATATTAATTATTAAAGTATTTTTTGAGTAACAAAAAATTTAACAAATACATTTTGATAATTATTTTTATATCGTATTTTAAAATAAATATTGACATTATTCAGGTTGGTTCTTGATCAATGATACTGATTCATTGCTTTTTTTGATTTTATCACTGGAATAAAAAATTTAAAAATCCATAAATATATTTAATCATTCGATAATTATTTTTTAGCGCCTTTTAAAAATTAAAATTGACATTATTCAGTTTGATTCTTGATCAATGACATTGATTCATTGCTTTTGTTGATTTTATTTATCATTAAAATAAAAAATTAAAAAATATTTTAAAAGTTGACACAATGAATGGTCTATGGTCTGACGATAATAATTTTCAAGACAATCAAGCTTTGCTCAAAGACGACTACAATAAAAAATGTTTAGGATGTGTTTGTTCAACTGCCGGTGTAGAAAACTGCAATCAAAAGATTGTGTAATAATTTTAAAAAAAAATATGTTTAAATTTAATTTTAGAAAAATTGTTGCAGACGATGTATTTTTTGAATTGAAAGCATCACATTTTACAAGCACAATTGTGGAAGAAGTGTAATTAATTTTTTTTTAAATTTTTTTAAAAAATTTAAATTAGACATCTCATAAATAACAAAAAATTCATCAATCTTCATGCTGATGCTTTCAAAAATTTGATCAATTTAAAAAAGCTGTAAATTACTTAAATTATAAAAAATTATATTTATTAAAATCTGTAAATAATTAATTATAATTTTGCCAATTAGTGTCATTCAAAATAATGTCGTTTCTACTTTTCCAAATTTGGAATCCAATTCAAAACTTGAAATACTGTAGTTAATTTTTAAATTAATAAATTAAAAATTAAAGTATTTTTTAAAATTCTATTATTCAGAAACTTGGCGTATAATTCACTACATTTTAAAGTGGATAGTATATTACCTGCGACTGTGACACATGTGTAATTAAAAATATAAAATTTATAAATTAAAAAAAATGAGAAATTTATATGTTTTTTGTTAATTTTTAAAATTATTTAGAAATTTAGCTCACAATAAAATAAACTGGATACCGCCAAAATTGTTTTCTTTGGCTAACGTTCGAATACTGTAATTAATAATTATAATTAGCCTACATTTAATTTAAATTTAAAAAATTTAATATTTTTTTATTAATTTTTTTAGTTCTATTAGCGCCAATAGCATTTTTGAGTTTCCGACAGAAACACTATCATATTTAAAAAATGCTCTCTACATGTATTAATTATTTAAAATTTTTTTTTTAAAATAAAATTATACCTGTTAAATGTGATTTAAAATATCCCATTCAGTGGCTTGGATGAGAATAAAATCGACAAAATCAGCAGAAAAGATATGGAGGCATTTACAACATCCAAATTGCAACATTTGTAATTAATAACTTAATAATTAATATAATATAATTTAAAATTTATAATGCTAAAATTCTCAATTTAAATTTTACAAGTATTCAAATTACCCCGCACCTGCGGTATATGTTTTAGAATATTTTCAATTCAAATTGAACTGCAGTTTATTATTATAATTGTCGCAATTTTTAAAATTTAATATTCAATTTTTTAATCGAACTAAAAGTCAAAAATGTCTGACGATTTGGAAAATTTATTGGACCTCGTTGATGAAGAAGAGTTTAATAATAACTCACTAGAAAACAGTGATAATGATACTAAATTAGAAGCAGCACAAGATTTAAATGTACTTGACAAACCAAATGTAAAAATTGACTCGTTTTTCCCACACACTTTTAATATCAAAGAAGCTAAAATGGATAGAAATAAAGAGTTTAAAAATCTCCAAAAACATACCAAAATTGCTCACAACAATATCGTTAATAATGATGAAATTTCTTTAAAAAAGAACATTGTTTACGATCAATTTAGTGGCTTTAATATCCGAAATATGAAGTTTCCTCATAATTGGATGAGTAGTATGATGGAAGGGAAAAGACGTGTTTTGTTGACTAGTTTTATCAATTCCAATAAAAATACTCCTAAAAATACCAAGGTCAATGAGAATAATGAAAATATGGCTATTTTTGGTGTGGTAGTGGAAAAATCTCCGACGAAAACAGATGCCAAAGGAAGGCCTTTTTGTATTTGGACGATAGGAAACTTAGATAACGAATCATGCACTTTAAAGCTTTTTTTATTTGGAATTGTATATACCATTTTTTGGAAAGAAAATGTTGGATTAGTATTGGGCGTCTTAAATCCAAATATAATGAACAAGAAAGATTTTTCTAGCGATAATATTAGTTGTACTGTTTCAAATAAGGACCAAATTCTTGTTTTGGGGCAATCTGTGGATATGGGGTATTGTCAAGCTTTGAAGATTGATAAAAATGTTTGTGAAAAGGTATTATTTTTATTCAAAATGTGAAAATTGATTGAATAAATGATGAGAATTGATATAAAACTGGATAAATTTATAAAAAATGATGAGAATTAATATAAAAAGTAGATTATTGACAAGAGGCGCGGAAACTATTGCAATTACCACGTCGAAAAGGCCTACAAGAAACAATCTAGACAAAGGTGTGATTTACAATCAAGTTATTCCGGTATAATACCAAAAAAATTCAATACCCTTTCAAAACTAACACAAAACGTGTCTAAAAAATCAAATCAGCCATCCTTCGAAACACGACCAGCACTAGCAACAATAGATTCCATAAAATCTTATTGCAAAGAATCGAAAAAGGGTAAACTGACATCTCTTGACATGTTATCTTTAGATCGACACAATATATCAAAGAAACAAAACGTACAAAAACAGACATTGTCGAATGAATCTTTCCATAGTCTACTTAGTCAACCCACGATAGGTTCCATCAATCTTTTGAAACATATGAATACTGTAGATGAGACTTTAGTCGTTAACGGAGTAAAAAAATGTGTGAAAAAGGGGAAAACTGCTTCGGATTTAATAAAGGAGTATTCTCAATGTGTACCAAAAGTATTTTAAAAAAAAACAACAATTGATCTTTATATTATTTAGAAAAAGGACCACTTTAAAACAAATTCAAATCCAGGAAGAATAGTCATGACATCACAACAATTGGCCAATTTGAGGAGTAAAAAACATGCTGAATTGATTTTAAAAAATTCACCTATCCCAGATCCCTACAATCCATCAATTTTAAAAAGAAAAATTTCAAATTCTGATATAAATCGAATAGTTTTGAAAACTAAACCAGTTTCTCCACCTCAAAAAAAGAAAAAAATTGATGAAGACACTATTAGTTTTCTTTTAAAGCCTTCCAAGTTTCAAAATCTCATCAACGATTTTGAAATGAAACAGCTTGAAGCGTTTTTTGATAAATGCGAAGAAAAAGAAAAGTTGTTTGACAAAATGGTAGATATTACGAGTCAAAAGGTTACAATATATATTTGTAAGGTTTGTAATTACGTGGCTCCCAGGAAATCTTCTTTATGTATAAAATTGTCGCATAATGTGATTGAAAAATGCGCCGAAAAGACTTTTTTTCAATGTGGAAAATGCAAATTTCATTGTAGTACCGTTTTAAAATACCCTCTCGACGCCTGTGAAAAATGTGGTTCAAGTTTTTATAAAAAGAGTAGTATGGCCTCTTATAAAGAAATGGAAAAGCCCTTTTTGAGTTTAGTAGGGGAGAAGGAAAATAATTTTAAATGTGTTGATTAATAAATTTGTTTTTCACGACTTTTTTTGAACTTTTTTTAAAATTGTCATTTTTCAATTTTTATCCATTTAGAAATCTCAGCAATAACATAATTTATAATGGCGAACAAGGAGCATTTGCAATGGTTGAGTCATTGAGGATAATGTAAATATTGAGATATATTTTTTTTTAAATTTTTTTTAAAAAATATTTAATTTTTATTTTAGTGAATTGCAGGGAAATGGAATGCAATCAATGCCTTTTAAATTTCTAGACAATATTCCCAATTTAATGGGCCTGTAATGTTATTTTTAACATTTTTAATGTATTATTTTTTTTATTTTTTAGTCACTTGTACAAAAATTCCTTTTCGGTACTTGAAAATGGATTTTTGTCTGATCTACCAAATCTTATCGAATTGAGACTTCATTCGCAAAATTTAAATGGAGCAAAGGGGATTGAAGAAATACATTTTAAGGCGTTTACTAATATTGCGGCAGAGTTGAAATTTTTGTAAACATTATTATTATTGGAGGATTTTTTTTTATATTTTTTATTCAAACATTTTCAATTTTAATAACTCTATTGATTATTTATATATTTATTTCGTTTAATTTTTTAAAAACTGTTTATTCTTTGAAAACATTTTCAATTTTAAAAAATCATTTTAAAAAATATTACAAGATGGCTGAGCAATAACCTCCTCAAATGTTTCCCACATCAAATCTTCGTTCTCGAAGTGTATCCTAAAATTCACACAATGTAAAATAAAATAATTTATAAAATAGTTAATAATAATATTAAAAAATAAATAACATTATTTCAGATATTTGAATGAAAACATTATTACTAACTTGGCTATTCTATGTAAAACAGGGTACCCTGTAGACCACATTAGTCGATTTTATGAAAATGAAAAAAATCTCATCCCTTTCAAAAACGTCAACCAACTTAAAAAATTGTAATTTTAAGAGATTTTTTTAAATATTATATATTAAAAATTTATAATTATTATTTAATTTTTGAAATTAATCTTTAGATTTTTACAAACAAACTACATAAACGAATTACAAAATGAACTAGCTCAATTGATAGAATTGAACGTTATTAACTTGGCTTCAAATTTTCTTTCTAATAACAAAATGTCACAGGAGGCGTTAATTTATAATGTCAAATTACTGTCAATGTAATTAATTATAATAATTGTAAATTTATAATTTTTTTAAAATTTAATTTAATTTTTTGAAAATATTTTTAGATCATTAAATCATAACAAATTTAAAACTGTCCCAAATGTATTTGTAAAGGCGAAATTAAATTGGATGCAAGTTTTGGACATTTCGTATAACCAAATTACCTACATTAACAGCTACGACTTTCTAGCTTTACCATTATTACATAGCGTGTAATTTTAAAAATAATATTCATAATATTTTTAATTGTATCATTTTTATTTAGACTTTTACACAATAATAAAATTGTTGGTATAGATGAAGGAGCTTTGCCCAAAACAATCTTATATTTGTAATATAATTAAAATTATAATTTTTAGTCTTATTTTTTTTAGAAGTATGCAATACAATTTATATTCAATGAACTCTGAAAAGGCTTTTCATGTGATTAAAAGTATTATTTTGAAATAATTTAAACTTAGGGTTTATTCAAATTGGGTAATCTCATTATACATCATAATAAAATAAAAATTGTGGTGAAAGATGCTTTTAAAGGATGCATTTCGTTGGATTCTGTGTATAATTTTTTAAAAAAATAAATTTAAACTATAATCATTATAATTATAGATATCAGTAAAATTATAATTCTATATTTTAGTGATTTTGGATTCAATGAGATAAGTTTTATTCACCCAACAAGGTATTTTTTATTTTAAATTTTATATTTAAATTGTCTAAACTTTAAACTAAAGTGTATTTTAGCTTTTCAGATTCGCCTTTAAAACGTTTCATTCGTTTCAATGATAATAAGATAGAATTTGTTGATGCACAGACGTTTTCTGGATTAACTACGAGCATAGAAATGTATATTTATTTGAAACTGGACAATTTATGAGAAAATTTGAAAATTTTTTGAACAAATGCGAATTGATCTAAAATTTATGAAAAATGTGAAAATTGTTGAATAAATGATGAGAATTGAATTAAAACTGGAAAAATTCATGAAAAATGTGAAATTTCTAGAAAAAATGATGAAAATTGATCTAAAACTATGAAATTAAATATTAGAAACTTTTCAAACAATCAACTTTATAAACTATCTAAAAACATGTTGAACGGTGCTCATTTTTCAGGGGACATAATATTCAAAAACAATAATCTTGAAAAGATCCAAGATGAAGCCTTTATTAACGTCAAGTGTTGGGCATTGTAATTGCAAAAATAATTATTTTATAATCATTTCTAGTAAATTTGAGAATAATAAAATCCGCACAATTGGAGCAAGGGCTTTTGAAAACACTGAATCAACTTTCTTTGTTATAGAAAACAACCCTCTAGAAATAATCCAAAACGCTGCTTTTAAAAGTTCAAAATACTGGAATCTCTACTTGAATGATTTAAAACTAACATATATAGGACAAGATTGTTTCAAAAGCATCAACGCCAACTCTATAATTTTGAAAAACAATTTTATTACATCAGTGATGGCTGGAGCTTTTAATGACGTTACTGTGTCGTCAATCGAATTGGGGTCTAATCTTATTGAAAAAATTGAATATCCAATTTTTTCTGCAACGTCAAAAGTTGGGTACCTAGTCAATATACAAAAAAACAAATTGTCGTATTTGTGTGATGATTGTTTTTCCGGTTTGAAGACGTATGAAATTAATCTGAATGAAAATAAATTCTGGAGGTTTCCTACAAGAGCTTTATACAATTGTGAATATCAAGTACTAGTTATGCCCTCTAATTTAATAAAGAGGATGACAAAAAATAGTTTCAATCCAGCAATTCATGATAAAATCTTTTATCTCGATTTGTATAATAATCAAATAGAGTTTCTTGATAATGATGCATTTCTGGAATTGACAGGATTGGTTAAGCTTTATTTGAACGTGAACAATATACCCTTTTTACATCCAAATTCGTTTAGAGGTCTCGTGTCTTTGGAGGATTTAAATTTGGGCAATAATAAAATTGAATATCTGCCGTCTTTTTCTTTTATGACTAAATTGAAAAATTTTATCGTTTATTACAATTTAATCTCTGGAATGGAGAAAAATTGTTTATCTAGTGGAATTGGTAATGTTAATATGGATGGTAATAAATGGGCTTGTGATTGTAACATGTACGAGACATTAAAGGTAATGATTTTTTATTATTTGAAAAAATTTTCAATTAACATTATGTAAAAAAAAACTCTATTGATTATTTATTAATTTATTTATTTCGTTTAATTTTTAAAAACTTTTTTTATTTGAAAACATTTTCAATTTTAAAAACTCTATTGATTATAAATAATTATTTATTTATTTCGTTTAATTTTTGTTTAAACTTTTTAAATTTTTAGAACTACCCTTCTAGTAAAGTCGTCTGTTTCAACCACCCCTCCGCAATAATAAACTCTGAAAATCCTAAATTATTCGATAAGTTTAAAAGCCAATTTCTGTGCAATGGAATGGACTTTCAATTGAACAAATTGGAAATATCTTTCATGGAATTGAAATGGAAAAATTCCATTGTTGTTTACCCTGATCAACCTCAAAATCCATCTCTAGATAACGCTGATAGAACGTATACGCTAGAATGCACAAGCCCTTCCTCGTTAACCTTAAAAGCGACCATTACCGTCAGTGCAACAAACTTGAATTTTATTTTTCAATCTTTCAATACATTAGATCAAAAAAAGAGATATACCTGTCGTCTGATGGTATCTATATTAACTTTTCAAAGTGTGTACAGTTATCCCATTTTTGTCACAACTTTAGGTGATGCATTTCCCCTTGCACTAGCTACAAGAGATAATGTAAAGGACCAGTTGCTTCCATTGCATTTACACGATTTTAGCAGAAACGTTTATCAATTTAGTGGAAATGGAGATGCGGCCAATATGTATGCTGCTTCATCTATTAGAGATGTAGTGAGTTATAATAATAACGTTTTTCATTCGTATGTCAGTTCAAGTTATTTGATCAATGGTTATTTTTTCAGAAGTCATGTTTTGAACAAGAGAGTTGATAGTTTGGTCATTATGAATTTAAAATGGACAAGTGGATTGGAATATAAGCTTTTTAGTAGCGCATTTTTCCCTATTGATGAATTTGGATACAAAAATGAATTACAGCAGGATTGTAACGGATTGTTTCGTAATTTTGGGTAACTTTTTTTCATAAAATTAAACAATGCATTGCAATTTGCAATGTAAACATTTTAAAATATTTTAAAATATTTTTAGATTTTCTGTTAAACTATATGCCTATTTTAAATTCTCAGAAACGACAATCTTCCATGTTGGTGGAGGAGACGAGCTTTTGTTTTATATAAATGGAATTGAAATGTTTTATTTGCGAGAATCGCGCTACGATGAGTGTGGGATAGTTGCTTTGTCAATTACAGGTAATTTTTAAAAAAAAATGAAACATTTTAAAATAATTTACAATATTATAAATTATATTATACATTTTTTATCTTTTTAATTTCAATTTATTTAGGCGCTTTAGTAGAATACGGAAGTATTGTTAACGAACTTTGTGTAAAAGACGTGTCAAAATCGCCAAAAACTATAAACATGTCTTTTGACGTAAGTATTATGTAAATTATAAAATTATTTTATTATACAACGTGAATTTATTATTAATGACCCTGTAAATAATTTTAAAATTCATTTATCGTATAAATTTTATATAGATATATTTATCAAAATACGTCACACGTTAGTTTATAATATAGCATATTGCTGTAGGATTATGCTGACTTTAAAAAAAAATTAAAAAATTACATTAATTAATACTTAATTGGCAAAAAACCTACAACTTTTAATTGTACGGCTAGAATTAGCTGAAATTTTAACAATTGATTGTATTTATTTGAATAAACATCCTTACAAAAAATTGAAGGATTGTATTTTTTGTTTTTGAATAAATGAATTTTTCAATTTTCACAATTTTCACAATTTTCAAAAACCGGTAAACAAGGAGACGTGCCGTCATTTTGATGTTAAATTTATTCGTTGATAATTTTTACCAATTTCATACTATAAAATTAATATTTATTAGCGTTGTTAACCTGGATTGAAAAAACTAGTTTTACCTAGTTAAAAAATTCAAAAAAGTAACCTAGTTATATAACTCGGTTAAAAACTAGGTAAAAATTTTTTTACA
>JAUZND010091394.1:0-15139 GCA_034780555.1 Coelogynopora nodosa
CCCCCCCCCCCACACACGTGGCCCCTGCCCCCCCCCTGGATCCGCCCCTGTATAGTAACAAAGCAGATTTACAAAAGAAAATTGACTCGACAGATGCATGTGCTAAATTTATGTACTAAAAACCATAACATTTATTTGTTATAAAATGTTTTTGATTATTGTCTATATATTTTGTTTTAAGTTGTGTGCTTAGTACGAACAAATTTAATTTAAGTCATTTGTGATACAACTATTTACATGTGAATGGAAATTAAAAAATAACAAGTTAACTTCAACATTTTTGACTACTTGAAAGAAAACTTATCATTTAATAAAGATGTTAGAAAAACATGTTCATAATAATTTTTATGTGCTTATTTAGTTCAATCTATATATAGTATGATGACATCTACGTAACAAAATCCGTCGTTCAAATATTAAATGAACATTTATTGTGAACATGTCCGGTAATTTGGTGTACGTCTGTAAATTTTCATACTGATCGATCGATGCAAGCAGAAAATAAACGGATTTCGACTATTAGGTTGGTGTGATTTGACCAATTAAAATCTATCACATAAAATGTAAATTAATCATGCCGTACAGAGAGGTTATTTCGTTAAAAAACATATATTTCCCTTATGTTGGTGAATTATCCATCATCGCCACTTGTACATTATATGTATGTACAAATATAAATACAATATTTTATAAGTACTGAAAACAATGGTACTAGTTGATTATTTAAAAACGTATACACCAATAATTGTTTACTGAGAGAACATCAGGACTGTCTGTCTGTCTCTACTATGACTGCGACGAGTAAAGAGTTGCTTCCTGTTATATGCTTAAATTGATATATTAAAAACATATTATCGGAGAGGGATATACACTGAATTTTTTCAATTTAGTATAATCATGACTTATTTATATGTTTAGTTTGCTATATTCTGTTAATATCTTCAAAAACTATTTGAATTTTTTGTGATTAATTTAATTTTATTATAAGTAAACCACAATACATGATGATGCTTTTTTTAAATTAATTTAAAAAAACGATTTCAAAACACACGTGAATTTCTGACTGTAAGATAATGACAATATATAAGAAATTTTTTTAATTGTAAAATAAAATATGATATTAGCACAATTTGTATTAAACATATATTTCACAATTTCAGATAATTCACCTTTCTTCTTTATTCTACTTCTTCCTGTGATATAATTTCTGGTTAAATTTTTGGACAATCTTGCTTGAAAAAATTTAATTTTTAAGAGATTAATATATTGAAATATTTTTTCGAATATTATTTTTGTGTTGTCCTTTAAGGATTCATAATTATTTAATGCAACGACTGAAGTTCAAGTTGATCAAATGTATCGTTTAGTTGATCGATTAATTAAAATTTTATTAAAATAGTTATTTTCTTAGTTTTATTAAAATGAAGTTATTCTATTTAAATGATTTATTTTTACAACGTAATTGTAACCAAAATTCTTTTTTTGTAAATAATATGGCATATTGTAAAATGAAAAAGTTATGATTATGTTAATTTTATAATGCTTAAGTTAATATTTATATTATTCTGAGTACAATTATACGCATAGGTTATAATATGTTAATATAGTTAAAATCAGAATAGATGTTGCATCTTCTTAATTTCGATGACTTTATAGGGGTATAATATTTAAACAATTATGAACAATTGCCCTGCTGAGAAATGATATGCTACTGATAACAGCAGCAGATGTGAATTAATAATAGGCCTAGTGCAGAACGTATTCCAACATTACATTATTTATTGACAAATTAATGTATTTAAGATTTATGTAATCATGTAATGAATTTGAACTGAGCAAGCCAATGCAGGAGGCTATTAAAAGCCCTATGAAAGCATGATCATGAGTTGAACTAGTCTTTCCTGGGTTGGTATGTCTGTATGCTATATGATGTGGTTCATGTTAGTTTGCTGGTTTATATGCTGAGTCTAGATGAAATTCATAACTACGTTATTTAAGTTGACACATATTACGATTAGTCTAATAATTATATATATTTTTACTGAATCCTATTTGTAAGTATTTTTGAATAATATGCTTATGCAATTAGTAGCGAAATTATCAATTTAGTTTAAAATGTATAATCATTTTGTACAATACTAAAATTAAAAAAGGCGTATTACTTATATTTACAATAAAGCCCAAACTTGTATACGAATTTTGATGTATCGAAGAAAATTAAAAATATGTATTGTTTGTTGTACTTATTTATTTCCACATAAGCAGTACACTAAGTAAGAATATATTCTATATTAATTACTATATACGACGCAGTATAGTTACTTAGGATATTTAGAATAATTAGAACAATTATAATAATTTAGAATAATTTGTGCTTCTGCGTTGAATTATTTGATATAGAATATTTAATTAGATTTTTAACATATAATATATGGATATACTATTTGATCGCTTTTTGATTGTACGAATTGGTCACCAAGCCTACGCTTGTTGATATTTAAAAGATGTCAACAATTTAGATTTTACGATTTGGTCACAATTGGTCATGAATTGGTTACGAATTGGTTACATAAAGTAAAAAATGGATAGTGACGAACTATTACATTATAAATATTTTTTTTTTCAAGTAATTCTGTCGACCTACATAATAATATGGTTTGAAAAGTTTTCTTGTATTCGACGCGCTTACTAAGAAGGGACGAGAGCGCCACTTCATTCAAATCCCGAAAAAGATGTGTTGAAATTAACTCCCATCTATACTCATGACGGGTGTAGCTCGAAAAGAATATAGAAATGTCGTTTTAATTATTGTACAGACATTCTTTGTATATGTATATATACACATACTTTGTATACTTTCATTTTGTCTATTATGTATTTAGACAATGTAAAAATCGGCAATACTTGTATAATTTTAAGATTTCAAGTCGATCTCTGTTTAATACGATTTGAAGTGGTTTTGTCATTTTGCAATATGTTGTTGTTGGTTTTCGATGTATGCTAGACTCAACCACAGGGTGCGAAATGTCGGCGCTAACATGAAAAGAATAATTATTTTAATTTATATGCAGTGTATATATTATAAGGTCTTTTACAAATTCTAAGAGGTCAATAGCAAGTAATACTTGGTTTCATACTAGAAATACAAGAAACAGTAACACTAACTGTTGGTTTGTTTTTCTTTTTAATATCTTTTAAAGCACCTCACTCTAGGATTGAAAGAAACGATAAAATAAATATTTAGATAAACAACGTTATTTATTATAATATAAGTTATACCAACAATGTTAGATATTGGCCTGTTAGATATTTTTACAAATAAAACAAATCTTAAAGCCTTTCCTCAATACATTTGTTATGGGAATAATTACACGCCTATAATTTAGTGTTCAATTTTATATTCAGTTAAAAAAGTTGAATAAATATTTATTTAAAGGAATCATTTCTGAAAATTTATCTTAAATTCTTCACTTGTTAAATGATTTTTTTGTGTATTGTAGTTTTTTGTAATAAATTAGTGACTTATTATTTCTATCTGTATGTGATATCTGGTGAAGGATTGAACTTGTAACTTCAAATTGAATGTATAATTTATATTTATGCACATAAAATTTAACAATTTGTGGTAATATAAATGTTATACTCAAGACATATTCGTATAATCTGGTTACATTTTATATTTGTTATTAACATTTATATGATGAAGATATTCAATATATAATAATGGAGAACTGTAAAAGGAAACCCTACAGCAAAAATGTAAAAAATTTCCCCTCTTTAATATATTATTAAACTTAATAAACAGAGAATTTATATTTTGATTATTGTATTGTTGCTTTATTGTTTGCTGTAACGCATGTGTTTCTAAAATAATCAAGAAATTTTTTAAAATAACATAATAATTAAATAGCATGCAGAAAAGGATAACTGCTAATAAATATTCTCTTTTTGGTTGTAATAACCGGTTTTAAGTGCAGCATTTTGTGTTTCTTTGTCCAATAATTAGTTCCGACTAATAATCAATAGTATGCTTCTAGAGGCAGTGCTATCTGACTTTAGTTAAGGTTGCCTTTTTCAAACTTTCTTACTATGTATGTGTAGTTGCCTATATAGTTGCAGAGTTGTTATAAAAGACACATTTTGATGTCGAGTTTAATTAATACCAGGAGTTTCATATAGGATTATAACATAAAATAAGTATCTACAGGTTTTCGATTTTTATTTTAAAAAAATCTTTTTTCAAATACGCTAACTCTATCTAAAAATGGTATTAAATGTAGCATTTTGCGCAAAATAAAAACATAAAAGACTAAAATATAATTTAAGTTAAATTTCTGTTTATCAATACAAAGAAACACCTGAAATTGTAATTTTATTATTTAAATCATGTTAACTTATTTTAGTAAGATTGTGCATTGCAAATTTTAAAACATTTTACATTAAAGAATGGAATAAAAAGGGTGAAATTAATAGTTAATTTTGAATTTTAATTCTTAAAATTGCATTAATTTTATTCGATAATCTTTATTACTTTATATTGTTTAGCGAATAAACTAATTTAAATTTGCTTTTATTATCTACTGTTATATAACACAAAGAAACTACTGAAACAATAATGTGATTATTTATATTTTGTTAATTTCTTTTTGTAAAATTGTAATTGGCAAATTAAAAAAAAAGTGTTCGGTAATTGATTATAAATCGTGAATTAATTTAATCAATAATATTATATTTATAATATTAATTTTTTTTATTATCTTATATTAATTATCTTATTAGGTTGAGATAGTCTATATGTAGTCGGTTAGGGCACTGATGATTGAGTGTGGACTGTGGATGTTATATTTTCTAATCTTTACACAATCGTACATTCTTTCTGACCAACAGCTGTCTCAAATGTTCAGAAACTTGTAATGAATATGTTATATTTAAAGTGTTATTTGCATTTTCAAATCTTCGGATTACCAGAAAATACACTCACGTACTCTGATGTCAGTAATTTTATTATTGTTTTCTTTTTATAAAATATGTTTCAGTTAAATACATAGGTGCTTATATAAACATTATTTTGTATAGGGACAACATTAAAAAAAGTCTATATTAAATATTATCGAAACTTCATTGACTTGTAAGTCAATAGTAATAGTTATTGAAGTGTACATTATAGTTAATTCAGCTATCTATAAATTATTTTCAAAAGTTAGTAAAATTAGGTTAATAAATTAGTGCAATTAATTAAATTGGTTAGGAGAAATGAGTAATTTAAAAGTCTTAGCACATATTTAGGGACTTCTAATGTACTGTGGGTATGTGAGTTTTCTCCTATTTTGTTTGTATTGTAAATGTCCTCTTTATGTATGACCTGAATGCAAAAACCCATGGGATTGAAATTTATGTCTGAATGTCCACTTAATCTCTGAATGTCTACATTAAGTATTTAAGAATATTTGTGGATCTGTTCTCAATCGCCGACTTCTGACTCTCCTTTCAGCTCTCAATCTGAGCACCTCGGCTCAGATGGCCTTCCGCATCTCCCCTGATGACCTGGACACTCACCCCCAACTTCCGAGCAGTATTGATATGGTCCCATTTTTCGGGTTAAACGACTATGTTGCTGTGGCTGCCAGCCTCAACGGTGGAAATGTCCTCGCGCGATTTGTCAAGATGCTCCAAGTTTGGGCCTTTGATCTGGGACTTAGTGCACCACAAGAGAATCAGGTTTAATTTTTTGTTGTGTTTTTTAAGTTTATTTCACAACGCTTAATGGTAAATATTAAAAAATCACAAAATATATATTTCTATCAAATAAATTTTAACTCTCAGAAATTTTCACTCGTTTTTGTTTAAATATTTGTTTTTAATTAATTATTTAATTTATTGTATTTTTGTTTTTATTAAAAATAAGTTGTATTAGTTGCTATATACATGTAGACATATTCATGTGCATTATATGATATTAGTGATTCATATTAATATATATGTATATATTTTTCAAATAAATTAATTGAGTGTCTACGATCGGGAAATATTGAGAAAATGCTTAAAAACCACTGGGAAAACCGGGAATATGGTGAATTCAAGGAAAATAAAGTTCATTTAGCTATTTACATAATGAAAACCGGGAATTGGTCTTTGATATTTCTGTTGTGTGTATTTTTAAATTATCTGCTGGCACTTACCCAGTTTTTTATTACCGTATAATAAATGTGGCTTTTGTCATTTTAAAATTACATCGTTTTTTTATGCATAATCGAGTATTATAATATTCTTGACTTCTTTTACGCTAAGCATAGCCATTATGACTGCAGGGAATTAAGCAACCCTGGCTTGCTCAGCTGTCATTGGGTAGTTTTTTTCCTAGGCACAATTGACTTAACATACCAGTAAAATATTAAACATTATAAACCGGGAAAAGAACATTTATTAGCATGGAATAACCGGAATTCGATTGTGATGATAGCGCGGACACCCTGGATTTATTATTATTTTAAATTTCATATACTCACAAAAGTGTTAGTGTTAATTGTTTCTCGAATGTCTCAAATCGTATTCTAAGATTATATTATTTTATGTAGTGTGGCTATATCACCGAACTCCATGAGATAGTATTAATATTAACGATAGAGCACTGTAGCATGCAGGACGCGCATTACACATGTTGCTTCAATTATAATTATTTATTCCGATTATTTTCAGATAGAGTATAAATAAAAAACAAAATAGTTCTTAGAATAATCTGTACCCAACTATATCATACAAACAGACTTTATTTCATATCACTAAGCTGATCATAAAAGACAAGTCAGAGAGAGAGCAGAGATGAGGGTTGCACTGGCTTGTGCATGTTTGTTCCTCCTCTTCAGTGCTGCAGGTATACGGGGTGATTCCATATAACTAGATCAATGGGCGATTCTCATCCTTATATATACAGTATATGTAATAAACAACTGTGTTCATTACCTGTTCATCTCCTGAGGTACGATAAGACTGTTTGTAACATGTTCACTGCTGCAGAAATATGTGTCACGTGTACTTGCCCATCCTCTGTCAGTTTATCTCAATTTCAAATACTAGGTGTGATCTCTGTTAGGGTTCATGGTAAAAAATAATAAATAATATAGTAGAACGTGATTAGAAAACGATTCGGACATATTAATACGCCGACATTTTTTGGAATATTTATATATTTTTATTCTTAAAACATCAATTTTAACAGGTTGTTAAATATAATCTATTTTAAGGTGAAGTCATAACATATTTTGACTATTTATGACATAGTAATCCGTATGTCCAATGTTTCTACTATGCTACTGTAGACCAAAGAAAGTAATAATAATTGCTCAATATTTTAACTTTTGCTTCATGATTGATTAATTTTTTGCGTAGTTAATTTCTCTGAAGAGTTTAATGTAAAATAAAAAAATATTTATCACAATTAGGTTATGCTAAAGTTCTATTTTGACATAAAACTTTTGTTTCCTTACATGGTTACATGGAGTAAATAGCTCATTTATATTAGTTGTTGGACTTCAATACGAACTAAACGCTGTTATAATTAGTTTGGGGAATTAAACCCCCTCGTATAGCCTATATGCATGGGTTATAATGCAAGATAATTGCACGAACTGATTTTATTGAAATTTGATGTACATATTAACTGTCTTCACCTACTGTTTGATCTTATTAGCCATTGTTAAAAGATTATTGATAAAAAATAATAGTATTTCAGTGTGCGTACTCTCCCATGTTAAAATTTGAGGACTAAAATTTAAGAAAAATTTAGAGCTAACATTTAAGGACACCTTTGAGAATCCTTGAATTTTAAAACTTCGCTTGAAAAACGTAGAATCGTAAAGTTTCCCTTGAAAAACGTAGAATTTTAATTTTCTTTTGAAAATCCTTGAATTTTAAAGTTTTTCTTTAAAATCCTCGAATTTTATTAACATCTTACAATGTCCCTTGAACGTCCTTTGAATTCTAAACGGATTTAAGTGTGCGCACCATGTTAATTGCTTATTCAACATTCTATATACTGCCGTATGTTTATGTTTATTATAATAGAATTTATTTCTAACAGATACAACTTGAATATAAACTGCTTGGTTAGTAACAGCTGAATATTTTCCAATTAATGTAAATTATTTGACATGATTTCTTAACCTATATGAAGTATGCCTTATTTGATCCTATGTACAATATATTTATGAACTTAATTATTAAAATATTGCATTTTTCTTAATTAAATTGTAAAATGCTAACTACGGTATGTTATGTTTTTATAGTATAGCCCCAATAATAAATTTGTATCGTATAATGTAAAAATACGATAAAAACTATTATCGGTGTAAAATAGTTTTACACCGATAACTATTTTGATTTATTGTAATACTTCAAGAGAAAAAAAATGGTCTCAGGAATTATCTATTGTTAAGCTTTATGTTACAAATCTAATTCCCCATTTCAAGAGAAGGATTATTGACAACTTGTCATTTGAAACCATTCTATTCTAGTCTATAATATATACAATAGTGTCTTCTAGAATGCTTTTGTACATTATGCGGGTAAACCCATATTCTAGCGCTAGATAGATGGTTGATGATTTCACTAATAAAAATTGGCGTGAGAAAATTACAGTATTGTATTGGTTACTATGAGGATGGTTTCAATAGATTGATATGACTACTATTAGATTGTGATGAACATTTTAATCACTCGTCGTCGTCATCATATTTTAAGTCAATAAAAACAATCAATCACTTTTATTTACTGAAAATGTTTGTGCATCGCTCGTTCTCATATTTGGACTATTAGTTATCGATTTATAATTATACAATATGTGTATATTTATTTGAAATTACAAATATTACAAATTATTCGTAATATTTATTAAATAAAATAAATCAACAGCACAATACTTATTTATGATGCACTTGAATATATTGATGAAGAATCAATAATTGTATCATATTAATGTGCATCATATTCTATCAAATCGTATTTTAGCATCAATATTTTTACTGTTCAGATTTGGTTTTAAAATAATATTTTGTCATATTTTACAATGCATTAAATTTCACACGTGTAATGTCTTGTTTGTTATTTATCACTGAAAAGAAACGGCTGTTTTGTTGCAAATGAATAACAAGTCAAACAACAAAACTTTTAAATTGGCGGCTGTTTCAGAAATCTGAAACTGTTTTGAAAATAATTATAGATAGTTCATAAGCATAACAATTATGTGGTATAATTACTTATAGGACGGCGGAAGAACAAAAAACATTGATTTAATCACGTTTACATCTTGAACTGTCGGCAAACTATTAATAACATTAAAAACATATTCATGTCTATCTGGTGAATATCAGTGGATAGTACACAAACTTCACATTCTTTCATGTAGTCACTTGGAAAAGTAGTTTTAGGAAAATAAGGAATCTACAAAGTCTTAAAAACTTTTGTTATATACCGTGTTATTGAAAAAAAGACAAAGTGGACGTTTAAAACCGTTAAAGTTTTTTGTTTTGTAAGTTTTCATATGTATGTTTGTATATATTATTCATAATAATATGTATTATCGTTTCATTGGGAAAATATGCACACTTTTTTTGGGGTTTTTATTATTTAATGATTTAATAAAAAAATAAAAAAAATTTGGTTAAGTCGAGGCGAGTATTTATTACTTTGTTTTGTAATACTAACGTACTTATAGTGTTCGTAATAGTAATAATTAATAAATAAATAATAAATAAAAATATTATATACACACGGTTTTGTTGCACCAAAAATACCAATGAATTTATGATAGGTTCAAATATTTTTTGAGTTTATTAGTGAATATCAATATTTATCGAAACGCTTGACAATTTTAATTTTCTAATCTGTTCGAAAAAGACTCTAATTTACCTACATTTCTTTGGTAATTTTGGATCGAAAAAGCTGCATGTTTTCCTCTCCATCGTTTTATAATGCGGATAGTTTTAAACAGGTTAGGCATACACGCTTAAAAATACGCTATCTGTGAAAGATTACCCATTCCTTATTAACAGTAACCTTAACAAACAGAATTAAGCGAAGAAAACACACAATTATGTAATTAAATACAATTCGTCAATTTTTATCAATCGATTTGCTCAATTTGATGTCAGCTGTTCACGCGGCTGACTGAGCTGGGCACCAACGCCCCAGAGACTGATTTGCACGTGGTGGCCACCCTGTTCGGGGAGCGGCACTGTCCGGAGCAGCGGGGCCGTGTGGAGAACCTTCGCACACAGAACCTGCAACTGGGCTCGGTCTACAAAGCACTTTGCCGGGGAGTTGTGCGCAACTTGGCCGAGATGATGCCGCCTAAGGTGGGCTACCGAGGCGGTGTTTATGCTAATTGAAATACTGCAGTAAAATCCCGCTTTTACGATCTAAGTTATTTTGTTTGGTTTATCTTTTACACCGAAAAACACTATTTATTGAATTCATTGGATAATTTTTGCATATAATGAAGAGTCTGATATAACCACAGTTTGGCTATAATGAGGATATTTTCCGGTTGCAATAAACTATCTTAAAATAGTATATTGCTCACTCAAAATTTAGTGGATAAACGGTGAAAATAATCGATATGATGAAACGGATCATATTACTTTCTGAAAATTGAGTAAACAAAAATTGAGTTGTCTGCTATTTTCAAAAACATTGTTAAGACAAGTAATTTGATATAAGGAGCAAGTTCGGCCACTCCCTTCAATCTTGTTATAACGGAATTAAACTGTAATTTCATATCAAACAGGGTTCAGTTTGTGTTAGGGAGTTTTAAATTATGTTAAAATATCTAAGGAAATGTCAGTCAAGTAAAACAAGGATTTTTTACATAATGTGAAGGTTCAAGAGTGACATGACATAAAAATTTTATAACTTTCATTTGACATGTGTCATTTTATTTTGACAAGCAAAATAATAATCCACCTAATTACAACAAGAATTTTCAGGATATTTTTTGAGTTGTTTTAAAATAAAAATGTAACCGAAATTATTTTTATAGTGAACTGGCTGGCATGACTTTTTCGACTGTCAGTTTTGTGCTTATATTTAAATAAATCAATATTTTAAGTGTAGTAAAATGTTAAACAGAGAATTTTATTTTGTCATAACAAACATTTTAAAACGCTTGAGTGTTCGTGGACATCGATTTTCGACGTTTCAAAATATTAATTTAATGTAAAAGCATACGTTAAAAATTAATAATTATACACTTGTCATAATTTTACATCTCAAATTGCATTATATTTAAATCTTAAAGTATTATATATACATAATAATTAATAATAATGTAGTTTATATTTAATACAAACTGTTAAACACAGCTGTTACCGTCAATTTGTTCTCTGAAAACAACTTTTTTGATTATACACTTTTACTGAATAATTTATAAGTAGATTATAGACTTAAAAGTCACTTTTACATCTTTATATATAAGTGTAACGTCTTTACTATTTATTGTGTTTGTTTAGAAAGTAAGTATATGCCCTTCCTGCGCGCGGGTAGACATATATCAAAAACAAAAAGTTTTTTTGTAGATGTAACATTCTTTTTACCGTTTCCTCCTCTTTTATTTTCTTAAAATGAGATTCAGTCAAACTTATTCAACAGAGTTCCTCGGAAGATGCTCGATTGAATATATTATCCACTTTAAATCCTTTTAAATTATTTTTATCCAATTAAAAATGCAATTGTCAGCAACATTGTATAAAAATAATTAACATAAATGTTACGTTCATTAAGTTCACTTTGTTATCAAAATAATGTATTATCAATTTCACATTTATGAATAAATATTATTCTGCTATTATACAATATGTAAAAATGTATTATTATAAAATGATACAAATTGGTTATATAATGTATATACGTATAATGTATATATAACGAGTTGGTTACAAGAGACACATTTTCAGATTTTTAATTATTGAGTCGTTAATTTAAAAAAAGGTTTAATAATTTTTCTGTACGTATTTAGTTTATCGATAAGATATTTTACAAATTCAATAATTGATTTATGAAAATTAATGTTTTTATTGTTAATATAAACAATTAAGTTAAAATTTCAGCGACACATCGAAAATATACAATTATATTGAAATTAAAATAATTATATCCTTTACATCTTGCCCACGCTGTTTTGATATTAGGAAGTGTTAGCATTATGTTTTAAAATAATATTAAAATAATCTTAATGTTTTACATATTATTACATATTCTACTTAAATATTACTTCTTCATATTTTGCTTTGTTCCTTTATACGTTTTTTTTAAGAAACACAGTTTGTTCTTTAAACCATTTAGTTTTACACTAGTTTGCTATGTGTAATGAACTATTATTACACCACAATTATTTTTGATAAAAATATATTTCTAATAATACCAAAAATAAAACTATGCGGATAAATAGTTTTGAATAATTAATTGTTATCCAAAACCACCCATGAAAAAAACAAAGCCCTGATTGTTTGGAATATTCCATGTTGCTATGGATTGAAACTATTCTGCTGAACATCTGCCACATTTTAATGTAGTCAAGAGAGGGTTGCAATATACAATTAGTACATACTGTACTTCATTAATAATATCATACATATTTCTATTTCTATACATTTATGTTTTTAATTAAGGTCAAAATATTTCATATTCAAGTATTAGGAACGTATTAATGTGTAGAATTATAGTTACACCAATATGTCTGAATGCTGATAATGACACTATTTTTTTCATTAAAAAAATATTTAAGAAAAGGAAAAGAACAGCATAAAATCATAATATAGAAAAAGTTGAGTTTTCGGATTTAAAAAGAATGGCAAAAGTGTGTAAATAACTAATGCAAAAAACAGATCTAGAAAGTATTTGTACCAACAAACATCAATTAAACCAGAAGAAGTCAAATAGCACACAAATTCAAACATTATTGTATTATTCATTAACTTTATTATTCAGAACAAATGTTCATATTTTGTAATGTGAATTTTTAACATATTCGTTGAATTCTCTTCGTTGCTACATTTGAATTTTCTAAACATACTTGTTTGATTTCCGGAGGTGTTCGGCATTGTGTGTTTAATTATTGTGGCTACATCCGGTTTTGTCAGATGCAGTTTACTTAAAGTTATTATCGCCCATTTAACGTAGTTTGTAACCTACATTTGTATTTGTACTACCTACTATGTGTTTGTCTGTGTTCCAATTTTGATGTTCTGTTAATATTTCTAAAGAGATGTTTGTCGTAATATAATTTTTATTTGACATATCTAATTTTATGTAATATTTATTTCAATATATTTTTTGTAATTCACATGGAATTTGTGTTAATAATTTGATTTTTAACTTACGTGTACCAATTTATGTGTATTAAGTTATGTGTACCGACTGAGCTGAAGGAAAATAAATTTAAATATATAAATATTTAGTTAGTCAAATAAATAGTATATTATAAATGCTCTTTATATATAATGTCTTTAAGATTTGTTGTGTTTGTTTAGACAGTGTATACACTACTTTCGGGTAGACATGATATATCTAAAACGAACGTTTTTATTTGTAGATGTTTGTTTTTGCCTTCTTGCCTAATTTTCTTATATTTTTTATTATAATGTAAATCAAAGCAAACTATCATACCTATTTATATTTACCGTAGAATACTAGAGATTTTACTTAAAAGGGAAATTATGATTTTTCCGTACTTTCATATTATTCCAAAGATTAAATATTTAAAAAATATTAAATGTAATTTTTTAATTTAAAATTGTAATCAATAATTTCTTTATTGTAACTCAAGCGGAATGTTATAATGTCTTATTTGAACTTTAACTATATTTGTTGTATGTAATCGTAAATTAATAAAATAAGAAACATATTAAATTAAATCAAAAGTATGAAAATGAAAACCTATTATAGATAATTTTGTCTGTGACTAATGGCTTTCATTTAAATATATATATATATTATTATAAAATTAAAAGAGCTTAATTATTTCTGTGGCACGAAAGAAAAGCTTATATATTAGCTATCTTAAACTAAAAAGTAAAAAATGTTAAACATTTTAATAATTTGATAGTAACTTAAAATACAAGTAGGTATTGTATAATACGTTTTAATATTGAATAGAATTCAGTCTGTTTAACAGTGGTTCAAACATTTATAAGGTAAAATTATAATTTATTATTACTGCATTGTAGTTTTATGTATTTATATATATTGTAATATTATATACTGGTATAGCTTATAAGTGAAATAAGTCAGCACGGAATGATCAAATCAGTCAACAAAAGAACGAATAAAGAATCAGATTATAAAAGTAATTGGAGATAAAACATATATTTTGAGTGTAACCTACAAAATATTATTTGTTTAATATTATTTTATAATCTCAGAAAGTCACGAAAAGTGATGATTTCAAACAACTTTTTATTTTGTAAACATTTGCTAACATACATTTTGGTATATTGTGTAGGCTTTGATTATCAAAATGACGAATAATTTCTACGTGGTTTATATTATATGTAAAGAAATATTTTTTAGATGGAATATACCTTAAATTCATTAGATTTGAATATAAATAAATATATATGTTATACTTCTAATTCGATAATATAGTCGAATAGCCTATATTGTAAATGGGCAACCGTCCTTTAGTGATTGTCACTCTGTTTATTATTCTTTAAAATAAATAATTACTTCTCTATACTTATTTATTTGATCGATCTCCTTTTGCTATTACATTGACAGACCAATAATAAATGGAGACTATCAGTTGCTACAAATATGTTGAAGTTATCACGAAAAACTGAGCGTAAGAAAATTAATCTGACCCAAGCTGTAGAAAAGTATGTTGGATATTTTAAAAATATTTCCAAATGTATAATACCAGTACCTACAAAATAAAGGATTCTTTAGCCTTGATAGCATTATTTTGGTGACACAGCTCTATGATTGTGAGTTATGAAACAATATTATACTTTCGCAAGTTTAGTGCTGTCGAAACCTTGTTGTGCAGACAAGTCCGAGATATGCACCCTATGGTTTCAAGATAATAGTATATTACGCCACGCGAATTGATGGTTTTTACTCACGCTAATTTATTTTTGCTCACGCGGCCGAA
>JAUZND010091405.1:0-15138 GCA_034780555.1 Coelogynopora nodosa
GGGGAGGATAGTGGGTCCACTGACAAAATTTTGGGAAATGGCCCCGGCAATAAAATTCATCTTCCGCCGCCTCTGTTAATAGAAAACTGTATAATTGTTCCAAGAATCTGTATACTACTAAAACAGGTATTATGTTAATAAATTCTATATCACATATATAAACGAACTATTTAAAATGGCATTAATCATATTTATAATACAATCTATTAAATTTGTATAGTATACCAGATCACGCACGAGGATAAATCAAAAACAAAATTTGAGGCTATATATAAACATCAGACTATTTTACCACATTTATACAAATATATTCACACGCTATATTAAAACAAATAATAGGATACGCTAAGTGGGACAATGAGTATTACCGACCGGCA
This sequence comes from Coelogynopora nodosa, assembly GCA_034780555.1. NCBI lineage: Eukaryota > Metazoa > Platyhelminthes > Proseriata > Coelogynoporidae > Coelogynopora > Coelogynopora nodosa. Next base: position 378 of record JAUZND010091405.1, read on the forward strand.
ATTACTTTTTGGCTTTATTACTTTCATTTTACGAAGCTATTTTTGTTTGTTAATACGGGTTAATGCTGCAGAAAAATGAAGTAAAAACATGTAATTTCAGCAATGTTTATAACACCATTTCAACCCGAAAGCATTAAAACACATAATAATGGGCTTGCATAATATAAGCTGCATGATACAAACAAATACAGAATGTGTCACAACCACACATGATTTACATATTTACATTATAGGAAACATGTGCTACAATGTAACACATGAATCATATACAATATATATCAGTTATAAATGTAGCTAGTCATCACCAAATGGTATCAATCTGAAACAAAAAATAAAGATTTAATTCCGTTACAATAAAAAATATGAAGATATTTTAGTCCACATAGATGAATCCTGTACACATGGCAAAATGTCAAATTATTGTCGAATAGCAACTTATGCAAGTTTTGGGTTTTCAAGATCAGCGTAGTTTATACTTTTTCGATTACGAAGGCCGTATCTGCTCATCTGTAACATCGAAAAATTTGTTAAATATGATATTTTAGATAAAAAAGAACAAGAACTAGGTTTCTCAACACAGATAATATTTTATCTGAAACAAATGGCTAACACAAAACTGTTTTATATACTAATGTGCATTCCAGACCTGTCATTACAATAAATATTAATACTATTCTACATAGGAGAGTAGTATATTTCTTTTTTTAATACAAGGGCTCTATTATTATTAATTAGTATATTGTGAAAAAAAACTCCCATTCACATAATTATTAAAAAAATTAGAATAATAAAGAAAAAATAATAAAAATTCTAATATTTATACCGGATTGTGGCTCAAAGATGCCGAGGATTAAACATTTTATTATCTAATATTTTAAACGATAAAAACTTGTTATAATTCACAAAATGTTTGGGCCACAGTTAGTATTAAATGCACAAAAAATTCAAAACTGTTACCAATTTTTAAAATAAATTATTAAAGTTAAAAAGTGCAGTATAATCCACTTATACCAAGAAAGATAACCTTGTTATAATTGTATTATAATGTATATACCATAATATCTAAAAATATGTTTAACAGCAATGATCTTGAAATACCTATCTTTTAATGTAGAATGAACATTAGTTATTTATAGAATTAATATAATTAAATATATTATATAATATGTTAATATAGAATTAACATTAATACACAAATGACTAAAAATTGGTGTCAATTTCTTAATCATGGTTAGTTCAGTGTGCATAACTTCTACAACCGGGTTAACTATAAAATATGTTCAACCACAAAGAATTAAATGTAAAAAATTAATACTCTTTGAGAAACATCGATATGCAAGTCTATCTTTCATTAAAAACAATCAAAATTTCGAACAGATTTAATTCCGATAATTGTGTAACTATAAGCAATGAATAAATGTTATCCTTCGTAATTTTTTAACATTATTTTGACATTAATTGACCATAACCACACTAAAAATAATGATAATTCATTTTCAAAAAATCACAACTTAAAATATAGTATATGCACAGCTATAAATCATTTATTTACACGCTGAACTAAATAAAGGTTAGAAAAAAATTAAATCAATAAGTTAAACCAGTTTAAAATACACAGATCTGAATTTATTAGTCAAAAGTATAAACGTTAGTAACATATAAACAAGTGGCATTTTCAAATACGGATAGAAATTATACAGAGCTTGATTTACGGTGGCCGAGAAAGGTAAAAATTAAATACTACGTGTTTATTGTAAAAACACTGTTATTGCTTTAAAACAAAGTTTTACTGAAATACGCATGTGTTTTATCGAAATAGGCATGTGTTTTATCAAAAGACTGTGTTTTATCCAAATATGGATGTGTTTCTGGATAAGACTTTGTGTTCTATTGAAATACAGAGTTCAATCAAAAGACGCAGTGTTTTATCGAAATACGCATGTGTTTCTCGAAAGAATCAGTGATTTTAATTCCGACGTCAATAACCATATATTTTAAATTTATTTTAAGTAGTTGCCATCGGCAGCCGTCAAAATTACTACAATTTTATAATTCCGCCATACGAAATTACTAAACAAAAAATAATTATTTATAGTACAAATTATAATACTCCCTGAAAATTTAATACAAATACTACAATTATTATGAATATTTTACGTTTCCAAATTATAAAATTGTACTTATATTGACGGCTGCCGATAGTAACTACTTAAAACAAATTTAAAATATATATTGGCATTGGGTTTTATTTCAGGTACTTGGCATTTTTTCTCATATAATTAGCACAGGCATCATTGTTTGTAGACTCAGGATCGGTTTTTAACTATAACCGATGAAAGTCATATATTAATAAATTAAAATATATTATTGTCATAATTTTATTCTCTAAATGGTAATTGATATTTTTCAGATAGTGCACTATATGCAGTAGAGTAAACATACTTCTTTAGTAAAACACTAGTAAAAATCGTAGTACAATATTTATAAGTTTAAATTAACAATAAATTGCTATTTACCAATATGAACGATAAAATTAAATATAATTAAAATTTGTTGAAAGTTACGCATAACCCATCAAAGGTAAATATTGTATTATTAAAACAATACTAATCAACAAATTTATTGCAGAACATGCGTATTTGGACAAACATTGAGTTTTTTGACAAACACATATGTATATCGATAAAACACCGAGTCTTTTGAACAACACAGGTATATTTGGATAAAACTGTGTGTTTTAAGGCAATAAACAGTGTGTTTTACAAGAAACACAGAATATTTAATTTTGACCTCTCTCGGCCACCATATGGATTAAGATAACTTCAAGACGCAATATAAACGAACATAGCCGATGAGGTGTTTTGATTCTGCGGACGAAGACCGCTATTTACTAAAACTTAAAAATACAATCAACATATTGCTAATATTAAATGTCTTTAAAATGCTTAATTGAAATGGAGGCTTACTGTTATGGGTGTATTCAAAAAAATTAAAGGAGATGTTGTCTTAACTAATTCCAACAAGGGAAATTTAAAAATTTCGAAATAGATCAAATAAGTAAAAGTATACTTTTTATAATTTGTAATGGTCGGATAATTTTCCAGATGTGCATCTGACTTTTAACATATAAAAAAAATATATTTACCATGGGTGCATCAGAAGATTGTTGTTCTTTCTTGGATTTATCAATAATATCTGACATACTGCGTCGCTTCCTTATATTGGGTCCATTTGATCTACGAGTTTTATAATCAGAAATTACTTTTTGGGGTGACGTAGTTGATGGTGCAAAGCGGTACAACTGATTAGCATGTTCATTAATGGTCGTTTTGATAACTAATTCAACATCGGAAGAATCTGATTCTGTATTTTCAATTTCAATGATAGTACTTCTTTGTTCCGATAAATCGGAAACGACGTTAAGTAATTTGGTGAGATCATCTGCAGGTAATTGATTTTCTGTTTGAGATTTAGAAATGCAACTATTCTGTAGCTGGTCAATAAGACGTCTTTTTGTTTTTGATTCATTAATAGTATTTAAATCGATGACTGACATACTTGATGGTGGAATTGGTGATGAGTTAGAAGGTATCGCTAGTGAAATTTTTGGTGACATACTCATAGGAGATTTGATTTGATTGCAAGATTTTTTAGGACTGCCTTTTACAGGTGAGGTGATTTTGTAAGAAACTTCTTTACATTGTACAATAGGTTTAGAGGACAATGTGACATCAACGGGAACTGTAAGCTTACAAACAAAAGATTTATTGGTAGGAGAACTAATAATTTCATCTGTTAAATCGTAATTTATGTCAAGCATACACATTGTTTGTTGTGATGATGGCAAGGTGTCCGAAGATGCAAAATGCTCATGGCAATGTTGTCGAGTACGTTGACTGATAGAAGAATCATTGTTATCTTCATTGGTAGAATTACAAGGTTGAACAGTACTCTGACTATTATATTCTAGATTTTCTTCAATTTTGGAAAAAACTGGAACTGATTCAATGTCTAGAACCGTTTCTTGACTATCTGGTACAACTTCAATTTCATCATCAGACACGTCATTACTGGACTGAGACAAAATACCCTCTTGGGTACAATGTTCTAAAATCACAGTAGGTTGAGAAATGTCAACTACATCAATATCGTCATCATCTTCATCAAGTAGACAATGTGAAACTCTAGCCTCGTCAGTAGATGTCGAAATGGTAGAATTGAAAGGTTCAGATCTCATAGGAAATCTATCCTCATTCGATGCATTTAGAGAATTTGCCTTTTGAGAAGCATCCAACTTTTTATCTAATATTGTTTTACCAACAGAAGATGAATCTTTTGTAGAAGTAATTTCGGATGAAATAATATTTTCATTGAAAGACACTAATGTATCTGAATTTCCTTTATTGGCTAGACATGTCTTTTTACCAGAAGAGAATATCGGTGATACATTACCTTTCGTGTTATCGTTTTTAGAAGCCTGAGATAATATTGACGATGTACAAGCAGATTGAGGAGATGCCTCCTTAATATCAATTAACATTGATGCATTAGAATTTGTTTTATTGTACGGAGATACCAATTTATTAGGCGATTTTTGTGAAATATTCAAGCTAACTTTGCCAATTGAAGATGTCTCTTTAGCAGCTATCAATACTGACGTATCCGAGTTAATGATACCAGTTGGAGATGCCTCTTTAGAAGCGCTCAAGATTGATGTATCTGAGATAATAGTATCGATTGGTGGCATCTCTGTAGCAGCGACCAATATTGATGTATCCGAGTTAATGATACCAGTTGGAGATGCCTCTTTAGCCGCGCTCAAGATTGGTGTGTTCGAAATAATAGTATCGATTGGTGGTATCTCTGTAGCAGCGACCAATATTGATGTATCCGAGTTAATTGTTCCAGTTGGAGATCCCTCTTTAGCAGAAATCAAGACAGTGTTTTTATTAGTTGGAGATGAATATTCAGAAGATTTTGACATTGATGTAGATAAACTAAATTTATTTACTGGTATGAATGTCTCTTTCAAAGCGTTTGATATTAGAGATGTCTTCAAAGATGTTTTATTGTTTGAAAAAGTCAAATCAGTAGAAAAGTTTGACGACGTATCCAAATTAATTGCAGGGACTGGAGATGTTTCCTTAGCAGTCATCAAGGAAGGGTCCGAGTTAATTGTATCGGCTGAAAAAGAAATGTTACATTCTTTAAACGATATCTTTGAATTTCCTCGATCAGCTGGAGAACTATTATGAGGAGAATATAATCTTTGCGATGTACTGGAGTTGGTTTTTCTGTTTGTATACAAATCCGTATTTGATAAAATTGATGTCTGTCCAATTAGTGTTGCATTTACCGAATACGTGTTAACACTTTTAGAATTTAATAAGGAACACTCCATTATAAAATTATCCTTATTAATATCATCATCATTCTCTGAAGTTCCCAAATCATCTAATTGGTTTGTATGTGGTACATTTTGAGCAGAGTACGAAGATGTATCAGCTAATTGTTTTGTATGTGGTACATTTTGAGTAGAGTACGAAGATGTACCATTCTCAAGTTTATTATTGTCCATTTTCTCCAATATTTCTACTGATTGTAAGTCAAACATATCAACATCGGAGGATATTTCTTCATCACACCTAAATTGTGATTCAGATTTCTTCATTTTTTTCGATTTGCATATATCCAAAACATCTACTTCTATTGTTCGTTTCTTTAATTTAATTGCTCCATGTGAATGTTTTTTCTCAACTGGAAGATACACCTGAGATAATTCCTGAAATGGAAAGAGATAACATACAAAATACTGGAAATTTACTTTAATAAACTCGAACAAATGTTTTTAACACTCTAAATAACAAAAATCTAAAAGTCAAACAGTTTAAACAAAAATAGTGCCTATAAATGTTCCGTTTAATATAGCGTAATTTAAATAACATTTTCAATAAAAATGTAATAGATTAACTAAAACATAACCGATTATGTTTTATATTAAAAGAAAGTTTACTCACTTACCTGCACAGTATCCATTTCGATATCACCTGACAAAATATCAACAAGGGTATCAAAAGAGACTTTAGTAATTAAATAGTGATAAAGTCGATTTGATTTTCGTTTAATTTTTTTGGGTATTTCTTCCATAAACAGAGCCGATTTAATTTTTAGCCACTCGCTTAGCTTTGGGTTGGGTGTTATAGAAGCCAAATCCTATAAAGATAAACAAAAATATGACATTATGTTTAGATTATTTGAAAATACAAGTATGGAATTATGTAGAATATATATATTTGAAATATTATGTCATTAACTTAACAAAAATTAACTTAATTCAGGTTTCGTTCAGTTAATAATAATAAAACAAGAAAATGTCTTAATTTGATCCTAATCATTAATATGTTTGTGACAAACATTTTTTAGGTTTTCTACATATCTATACCATAAGTAATAGAAAATTAACTCAAATAGATCAAAAAGAAAAATCAGCGGACTGCATAAATTTTTAATGTATAAATAAAGTACTCGAAATTTTTGGAAAGCTGTCTATTTGTAAGGTCAACGGTAAGGTGTCAACTAAAGTACAATATTGGATAAAAAGTCAAAATATTGACGACTCCGTGTTACTGGATATATGGTACATAAGTGTTACAAAACGAGTTATATTGCTCAAGGCATATATATTGAGACATAAGACATATATAATGCTTAAGGCATACATTTTTACACAGGTATATTTGCAAAATCGAAAAGTAATTAATTTAAATAAAATGATCATTACTATATATGTACATTATTTATTGCTAATACAAATTATCCAACAACTAAATTTTACTTTTGCCAATACAAACTTAAAAGTGTCATATTTTATGGATTTGGATATTTTGGATTTTTATAAAAAATAATACGATGATGTGTAAATAAATTATTTGTACCAAATAAAATATTTGTATGTTCTGAAAAAGCTATAAAACTGAAATTTGGTACATATATATACATACTATAAGAGAAGACAATTTGTGTTCATCTTAATAAAAATATGAACAAAGGGGACAATAATAACTGAATATAAGGAAAATATTGTGATTTATTTTGGTCACTTTCTTTATTTCTAAGCAAGACGACTATAGATATTTTAAATAAATGGTATAATATCATAATTCAAAATTACTAGTAGATAAAAAAATATTCAATCGATTAACGCATGAAACAAAAAAACAAAAAAAGTTTTTTTTGTCTCGATGAAGTTTTATATTGCTATTTAGTATATGTACTATAAAATATTTTATCTACAGACAAAAAGTGAGTTGTTGATGAGAAATCACTTTTAACGATTAGTAGTCGCTAACGCAATGAAATTATATTGAATAGTTTGAAAAATAATTTAACTCGTAAAATAGATTTACAGTATATATATTAATAAAATACACTATTGAATATATTGTCTATTAATTAATGATTAAACCATCGAACTTTAACTGGATTAAACATAATTATTTGTTGTATAACCCTTTAAACCCAGGTGTTCAAATAATTTGCAACTTGCACACAGCGGGTATAGTTTTTCTCTCGCGATTGAAAATTTGAAAAGTGCGTTATTATTGGCTATACAACTGACGTCACAATTTTGTCACCGATAGATGTAATACAAGTATGCTTTTTATCGACTTTTTATTATCAACTTACACAATCCGACAAAATTATTTATAATTTTATTTTTATCGATATGTGTTTTTCACAAATACATAAGTAAAGACTGTATAATATAGTTTTGCATTTAAAAAAAAACGCAAATAAACTAAATGTTAAATAATAATTAGTAGCCATATTTCCAATAGAATCCATAACTAGATTTTTGACATTTATAAAATACGCAAATAAACAAATTGATAATAATAATTATTATAGTAGGTATATTACATTATTACCTATTCCTACAGATAAATATATCATAATACCAATATAAATGTATACAAATTCTGTGTAAAAATGTTCAAATAATATTATATAGGCTATATATTATAGGCTACACTACGGGTGTTCTAAACATAATTTCCTATATGTAACGTAATATTCGTTGCATTTAATCCTATTATAGAACAAAAATATAGCCATGAATCCACAGTGGATTCATCCGGCTTCCGCACACAAATGTGTCATGAATTCCATTCCACAGTGGATTCATCCGGGTCTAAAGGTCTATAAAGGTCTATACTTGTCTGTATCAGGGAGTATTGATTTGACAGGAGTCTGTATTGACATTTATTTTATCGTAGGTATTCTATTTTAATCTGTATTTTATAATATCTTCATCCACAAGTGTTATGTAGTGGTTAGAATAAAAAAGTGGCAATGTACGTATTATTGTGTTTGAAAACGGGAAAAATAAAAATAATTTGTTATTCAAACATTTAATAATAATCCTTTTTTTGACGTAAATAAACTGGAGCTTGTTCGATAGACGCGCTCATAAACTTACGAGGACTCATTAAACGCGTAAGCGTTCGAGAGAACTAAAAATCTATACTTTTTTGAGGCCTAACAATAAGCGTGTTCCAGAGAGCAATCATAAAATATCGATCTGGCAAAAATGAGGGCATGTACCACCTCGCTAAGGACTCATTAACAGAATAATTTTTAACAGAATTTGGGACATATATATGCACAATTTTGTAGCGCTTTCAATTATATGATTGACGTTTTTGTATAGCTACTATTCATAACAAGATATTAACAGTTTAATATTAATTATGATAATATATTATAGTGATTGCATTTATTAAATTAGTAAGGTAAATAGGGCCTGTATTAGGACGCAAATTGCTCTATGATTAAAGAATATTTTATAGCAGAATTTGGAACATATAGAGGAATGTTGTAGCGCTTCCAATGATATGATTACACTTTTTATACGACATTACATATTATACATATTATGATATACGAACAGTTGATAGTTTTATTAATTTTATTGATGGTTTAATGAAAAGGTGAAGTAAATCAACATGACAGTATCAAATACATTGGAATAATATTATAATATTAATAATATTTAAAATCCATGGATAGTAGGTAGTTAAGATTCATTTTAATCGATTATCCGTGTCTCCCTAGGTTCCACGAATCAAAACAGGTGTAGCCCACAATGGTTTATATTTTTAGTAAAGAAGGAAACCCGTGTTTATGAGGGCTTCGATTATGATGGTGACGTGCTCACTGAACGCGTCTTCCGAACAAGCTCCTGGGTTCATAGTATTTGTTAAGAATAATTTCCCTGTCAATATTCCAATTGCCCTGAAATTTTTTCGGCTTTCAAAAAATTATCAAAAGTTCAATTGGCATACCTGCCAAATTAATAAATCCGAAACATAGAAGTGAGCAAAAATTTTTGGATGTCAGGCAAGCCTCTGGTGGGGGGTCTAAGCCCCCCTCAAAAAATCCAATTTTTATTAAATTTAAGCACTAGAAATGTAGCCAGAAATTGATGAAAATGGCAGATTTATACAATACACCTTAAGATTAAGGGACACTTCAAAACATTTCCGGGACAAGCCCTGAATATATGGGACTGTTCCGGAAAATCCGCGGATGGTTGGTAGGTATGGATCATTAACTCATATACACATTCATATCTAGAGGCAAGCATATAAAAAATCCATTTTGCATGGATGAGAAGTATGAAACCAAAATTTCCGACACAATCACAATTTTCCTGACAGTTATGAATTCTGATAAACTAATAATATTTATCAAACATTAGCAATTTTAGTAGGAATTAATTAAATAATTACTTTAAAAAAAATTTAAGTACCTGAAGTAGAGAACCCAATGTATCTGTATCAAATGTCAGACTAAGCCATTTAATTAGTAAAACAGATCGGATAGTTGATTGAGGTGATTGTTCCAAGGCTTCCTTGTTTGAGAGTAATAACCTGAAAAAACGTACAAATGAAAACAATTAGGGAAAATAAATTTAAAATACACTAAAAAACAACAACTTACTTCAACAAAGGTCGGAGCAAATCAAAATGACATGCGGCCAAGTTCGTCAGAGGTAACAGAACATCCACAAGATATTCGTATTTGAAATCCAAAATAAAAAGTACTGCCGCGGGTATGTGAGCAAACGATTTTACTCTATAAAATAAGTATAAACAAACAAAAATATTGAAAGGGCTACCTGAAATTAAGATTTTTATAAACGTAAAAATATATAACACGACAATTAACGGACAGAACAAAATTATATTTAATAAATAAATACCTAGTTGTAAGTAAAATAGAAAGTACTAACAATTAAAAACCAACAGTGTTAAATAAACCTCAGTAATATTGGTTTGGTTTCTACATCTAACTAATTATATCCAAAATGAAAGTAGAAAAATTATATTTATAGTCAAATGCGTTTTCGAGAACTTGTTCTCTTTATCAAGGCATAAGTTAATATATCAAAATAACATTAAACAATAAATTACCCAATTAAAATACTTGTAATCAATATAAATTTAAAAAATAAATCAATATTTAAAATTAGTTTAAATAGTTTAAAATTATTACAACAAATTATATATTACAAAAAAGTTATTAAAAGCAGATTTTAAATAATAATTTGATGTAATAAAAAGTAATATTATACATAAATAACTAACAGAAGTAAATGTACGGGGTTTGCACAGTCAAAGCACATGTTATCGAAAGTGTTTAAAATACAGATTAGCTTATTTTTAATTATGGGAGTTTTAGATAAAATAATTATGTATTTTTATAAATGAAAAGAGCTCAGCATGTCGTAGTTGGATTACATCAAATTAATATAATTTCCAATACTCTGGTATTTGTTTCAAAATTTAACTTGTTAGACAGGTAACGTTAATAAAAAAACATAACAAGAAAATCTAAATAACATACAGTATACTGTTGGTCAACGTCTGAAATTACAATTTGATAAAATAGGATTATATTTTCTGTTGAAAATAAGTTTTTCATAAGAATCATGTAAATTAGTAAATATTGTGTAATGTTAATGGAAGGGATATAATATCATAAGTTCTTGTGAATGTGAGGGTTTGTATATTAGGTATAATATATCGATTTTTGAAATAAGCATTGTAGGGGAAATTGTAAGGATATTTAATGATGGCAAAAAATATAAAATCGTGAGCGAGTTATTTAATTAAATGATGATTATTGTTGTCAATTTTTAGTTTGATATTTTTTTTTAAATATGGTTAAATATCAGGTGTTAGTTGGCACAAAATTCACACAAATAACTTGTATAAATCGTATAAAATAAAATAAAAATTACTTTTTATAGAAAAAAAAGCTTACTGTGCGAAATGTTTAAGTTCAACTTCTAAATACATGGAAATAACCGAAGTAAGTAGGAGATCCATTGAAGGTTTGCAGCCATCCTAAAAGTATGTAATATGATGACAACATAATACTTAAATATATTAAAAAAATTATCAATTTCAAAACATTTACCAACTTTCTTAACTTCCACAAAGTTGATAATACAGATGCGCAATTCTGCAGAATATCACGAACGATTGTGACACTAAGAAATAGATACGAATACAATCTGTTTAAGATTAGGTATATATAAAAAAAGGATGGTTTAATATAATGAAGTAACAAATTGCAACCAATGCGAAGTAATACTATAACACACATGTAATGCAGGTAATAATATATGTAAAACATGACTAGATAAATTTAAATAATATAATCAATCTGCTGTAGCGACAAATAATGTCAAATAACAGTCTAACTCAATTGAATTTTATAATTTTTGTTTGACTTTATTTCTTTGTAGCCACTTATATTTATATTAATTTATAGTTTATATATATTTATATTATATTTATCCTGAATAAGAGATACATTTCTCGAAACGAGCCGTCTTTCTGATGCTTGTTCTAAGCTTAGTGCTTAACTATTATTATTCACTATGTGGTTTTTGCTGGTGGATCATCCACGAATTCTTACCTCTTATATCACTATTCAATTTGCTTTGAAACTTTCAATCACTAAAGATTTGTTTGGGGTAAATTTTCAATAAATACTACTTACAATCTGGCCATCAATAGCAACTAGAGTACTTTTAACATATACTTATATGATTAAATGACGAAGTTGTTTAACAACGAAGTACTAGGCTTCATATTGTACTTAATTTATGTAAATTTAGTTGTATCTTCATGTTACCTACATTATCATGCTACGGGAATTCTGACTATTTTAAAATTTAAATAAGAACTATAACAAATATCTATGCAAATAATTAAAAAATCGTAAATATAATAAATGCATGAAATACACATTTCAATGTATCAAAAATGATAACATTGAATTTAAAGAGAGCGGGATGCTTACTTTTTTTCTTCAATAATAATTTCTGATGCAATTCTGAAAAAGCAATAACATTTATGTTTATACCTGAAGAAACATACTTAGTAATAGTATTACTATAACTGAAGACTATTTATTGTTTGGACTTAAAAGTTGGACTTATTAAGTCGAAAAGTTATGGACGAATTGTTGAAATTGATTTTTGTATATCGATATACTATAAATTAAAAAACACTGAAAGCGTGACAAGGCGGTGACAATCAGAGGTACTGATATGTAATAACGACAAATTATATCAATTTATTTATTTATTATAAAAAGGTATTTTGTTCTATCAATTTAGCTGAGTTTAACCTATGCAGAATTCATTATTAATATTCTATGTATATTAATGACAAATTATCTAACATTCTTTGTTAAAAATAGTTAACAAAAAACAGCTTTATTTGAATAAGCAAATTGTAAATTTGTTCAATTGCATAAATATTAAACTATATTCATAATGCATGCATATTTGTACTGAAATATGTATAAATACAAATAAATCACATACAAATTTAAAAAAATGGATAATTAAATTTATTTATTCCTTTTAATGTTAGGGAATAAAATCCTTAAAGAAAATCGATACAAGTGAAATAACCATTTTCTAACTTTATTAAAGAAAAACTTACTTTTCTATTTTAACAGCTATCTTGTGAATCTTGTCATTGGGCAGTAAATCAGACTGAACTTTAGATATTAGCTTTTTTAACTTGTTGATTTGTGTCATCTGAAAGAATCACATGAAAAATAAAATGGTTTAAAAAAATCAAAATTTGATGTATTTGATTAGAATATAATAAAACGATTCTAAATTGTCCCCATATTTTTATGTACTCCTATTCATCAATTACATGACAATCAGTACATACAAACTTAGATTTCCTGGCAATTTCTATTTGATTCATCTTAGAAAGAAAGATATTTTCATGACAGTTTTAATCAATCGGAATTATATTCATTCATCCTAACAGCTAATCCAAAATAATATATAACAAAATCATTTAAAAATTTAGGATCCCTGAATTTATTTACTGAAATCACATGGTAGTCAAATAATGTACATTATATTATTTTAGTCTGTTTTTATTGGTAACAATAGTATGTAAAAACAACAGTGGGTGCAAAGAAAAAAGATAAGAGAACATGGAATAGAAAGAATATCAGATCTGCACTAGAAACCACTGGAACTATTGTATTTTATTTAATAAAACGTAAAATTGAGGATTGTTATGATTTTTTGCATAATTCTGACCTTTTTCTTTCTTAAAAAAGTTATCAGAAAGTGAACAATTGTTAGGGGCTTTATAAGTTGTATGAGGTAAATCTGATTTATATGTTATTTATGTAGCTAGTTATAAATACTACATAATGGAATTTTGTGTTTAAAAAATATGGGTTGCACCAAGAACAGTACATAACACCCTCTAAAACAGGTTTTCTATACCTATAAAAAAATGAAGTTGCAACAATGAAAACATACATGACTAAGAGGTAATAATGGTAAAATAATAGGGAGTCATCTTGTTAATACTCTCAATTGGTAAATTAACAAAGACAGATAAATATTTCTAAATAATGTTTTGACTATATTTCAAGTAAGTGGGAATCACCAAGACAATTTTGAAGGAGCACAGGGTCAGGGGATGGAGGTAAACATTGTATTCCACATTATTGGGAATTGCAGGAGGTAAATATTTGTTTAGAAATCTGGAAATTTCTGAACTTTTAGGTTACCAGTGTATTGTCTTCATCATCATCCATATCTGCCAGACACGAGAACGGTGTAGTAGTGGTTTTGGCAGAAGAGTGAAATCATGGACATGCATGAAGCCAGTAACATTTTCCTACATATTTATATGTAATAAATTACCAGTTAATGATGATGAAATTAATATGTCAATTTTATTGGCAGTTTTTTCAAAATATGTTGCAATTTAATTTAGAAATTCTATTTTGTTTATAAATAAATTTGTATAATATATAAATATTATAAAATTTGCATAAAAAGCGAAATTCCCAATGCTGCGAATCTAACACCCCCACCCCCTATTTTTTATTACAGATTTTTGTGATTCAAAAAATCATATTTTTGGCAGAAATCCGCCAAATTGCAGAAGATTCTAATGTCTGATCTGCTCCAGTCAATTGTTTATTCTATGCAAAGTTGTTTTCCTCAGTTTTATCAGGTTTTCCCCAGTCACCTGCCTTTCCCTCTTCTTCATCACAGCATATTTTTTGGAAACAATTTTCATACATTTATTGACATTCTTTTGTTGTAGTTATGTCTGGGGTCAGTCCATGCCAAATCAACCAATGGTCCCATGGGCATAGTCTCCAATTTTGTTCATTTTCACATTAAATTGTT
>JAUZND010091427.1:0-10378 GCA_034780555.1 Coelogynopora nodosa
CTCATAGTGTTGTCAATAGTGTTGCCATAGTGTTGCCCATTGTGTTGTCCATAGTGTTGCTCATAGTGTTGCTCATAATGTTGCTTATAGTGTTGCTAATAGTGTTGCTCATAGTGTTGCTTATAGTGTTGCTCATAGTGTTGTCAATAGTGTTGCCATAGTGTTGCCCATTGTGTTGTCCATAGTGTTGCTCATAGTGTTGCTCATAGTGTTGCTCATAGTATTGCGCATAGTGTTGTCAATAGTGTTGCCATAGTGTTGCACATTGTGTTGCCCATAGTGTTGCCATAGTGTTGTCCATTGTGTTGCCATTGTGTTGCTCATAGTGTTGCTCATAGTGTTGTCTATAGTGTTGCTCAAAGGGTTTCCCAATATCATATAATATTATTATATATGTTTTGTTTGGCTCACCTAAGACTAAGACAAAAAAGTATACGTAATACGTAACTCTTACACTAAGAATGTTTTTTTTCAAACATTAAATTTTCTACGGTATCAAGTTGTAGATAATTTTTAAAAAATTATAAAATAATTGAAGGCGGGAATGAAAGTACACAAATCACCAAAAATTGTATTTGTAGGTTGTAACTTCTTCGCCCGTTAAATTTGCAAAGTCTTTTATGCTGAAAAATTATTCAGTTTAAATCGATAAAAAGTGCATCCGTGTTCTACCAAGACGCTTTAGGGGTCAAATTGAACATGAAACTATGTTTTGAAGAAAAATTTAAAATTACATTAGACAAATTAATGTTGTTGTTTTGTTACTTTATGTCAATTGCTATGGTGTCATGTGATAGATAAGTATTGACTACCATATAAAATAGTTTTGAAAGATTACTGTATTTGTTGATATATCTGATACGACGAGATATAATGATACATACTATGTTTAATAAGCTTAGATTGCATACAAATAATTAAATAAGAACGCAGTCAAATGTAGTGAAGTTAAATATTCACTTCAATAAATCTCTGGATAAAATATGTTTTCGTTTGTGATCGACAAAATCCATTATTGTGATGCTTATTATATAAATGGAACATAATTTATTGTAGAATAATGCATTTTAACTTTTTAATGCACAGGTACAGTTTCTGTCGCCTTTTGTTCAATGACATTGCCTAGCTATTTTATAGATATTTAGATGTACGTAATAATATAATTATTTCTAGGAATTTTTGCTATAAATTTTGAAATATAATTAATAATAATTAATGTATTTCTGTGACGGATTACATATAAACTTATTTCGAAGCTATTTATTAGTTCCGGTGAGTCTAATATATACTAAACCTAGATTGAAACGGTTGAATTATGTTGGCTGAGAGGCTTTTTATTTAAACTCAGTTCGCTTTATACCTTAAAGTGTGTTTTTGGTATGATAAACACTTTAAGATGTAATAAAGCTTGCTGAGTTTTACGAAAAGCTCCCTCGGCCACCATAGTTGGATGGCTTAAACAAGGATTTAAACTACCAATTTAATTATTATTGATTTTTTCCGTAATTATATTGATCTTGATAAAACTAATGCATTAGGCTACTATCTACTATTTAGATTCAAGGATGCAGTTATTGTCAAATTATTTAACAGATAGTGTCCTATTCGTATTTCTAGTTGGTAACACTTTCATATGTTATATAGTAATCATGTTGAATACCTAAGAAAATTTATGATGTTCTAACATTGTAATGAATTTTCCTGTAAGTGCCCTTTAATAGTAAAGTAAGTTAATATTTGTTTTTAGTTTTAAACAGAGATACATTCGTATATGCTCAATATGATCACCCTTGTTCTGCATGTATTTTTCATAACGACTGATATAAGGTCCCCGTATCCTTCATTTTAAAAGCTTCACAGTCAATATTAATCATTTCATTTTTTTCCTGCTGATACGTTGGATTTGAAATAACCCCGTAGAAAAAAAAAACATTAAGCGGCGAATAATTTGATGCTTAAAATACCATTTTTATTAAAAAGATTTAATAATTTAAACTGACAACAGCAACAGACTGAAAACTAACATTATTATTTACCTCTATCTCACATTTTTCATACTTTATTGTTTAACTAAAATGTCTTTTATATTGCGATGTATAAAATTATTCAAGTGTTTTTGTCGACATTTTTAAATGTGACATTTTTTGTGTAAATTCGTATGGATAAATAAAGACGATGAAAAAGTGACTTAGTTTATTTAATATTATTAGTAATGAATTCGTTATTCCATTTTTTCTATTTTATTCTTTCTTTTAGCTGCACCGAGAATAATGCCAAAAAAACCAGGTAAAAATGACCGACGGAAAACACATATTTCATATTGTGTATATTATTGAGTATACATTATGCAGTGTTTATGTAAACATGTATATTATATTAAATACAAAGAAGCTTTTCATAAATTCTTTTTCACTAAATCTAATAAAGATCAAAATCCATTTATACAAAATAATTAATTAGCAAAAATGATCGATTCAATTCCAAAGTAACTTAATTAATAATAAAAAGTACAATAACGTATTTAGAATATTAGAAAAGAAAAAGTCACAATAAATGAAATATTTTATGCAAATTGGCTTTTATATGGAGTACCTACATATAGTGGGCCTTGTCAAGTACCCTACTGAATTCAGAATTAGAATTCGTAGATACGGCTGGTTTCATCTTAAGTAAGCGTCCAGCTTTCTGAGCCATATAGCGCAATACTGAAGACCAGCGAGTTCACGAGACTCATCTTCATGCCGATCGACAGGCCATGGGATTTCCAGAGCATAGTTATGTCAGCGCATGCTTTCCCTGCGATTGCCAAGCTAACTTTTTCTTTTTTTCGAACTACTTTTTGTCCACCCTTGTTCGTTACGAAATATCCCAAGAAATTGAATGAGTCAACAATGTCAATGGGTTCTCCGCAGACTGTTACGACGGTATTCGCATTGTCATCATTTATTACCATAATCTTTGTCTTTTTAACGTTCAGGAACAGACCAGCTTCTTCGCTTCCGTCTATCACCCTATCGACAAATTCCTGCATTTTCGGTTTCGAAATTGTTACCAATGTCCTATCATCGGCATAGCGGAGATTATTAACAAGCTTCCCACCAACTGTAACACCACCATCAAAACCATCCAACGCGATCCGCATGTTTTTTCCCTCATATGAATTGAACTGGTAGGGGGAACCAATACATCCTTGGTGTACGCCTTTTCCGATACCGAACTACTCGCTGTCTGCAGATCCGGTTCGTACGATTGATGATTGGTTGCTATACAGTGAGCGCAAAAGCCATCTCATCCATCGTACTCCACATTCTTTGATGTTGGAAAGTATCAAATGCCTTGGAATAGTCTATGAAACTTAGGTAAAGTGTGGACGTCCGTGTTCCATGATTTTCTCAATGATCCAGCGAAAGTTAGTAATCATGTGTCAGCATTCGCGCTCTTTGCAGAAATCGGTTTGTAAATTCGGTATTTTTCGATCGAAGTATTTTTCTAAGCGGTTAATTATGATATAGATGTTCGAAATCAGGAAAATTGTTCGGTTAATAGGGCATTCTGTCACAAGGGTAACCTTTCTTTGGTATGATGACGAGCACAGACTTTGTCCAGTCCTCGGGCCATTCCTTTGTAGTCCAAATCATTTTGCAGAGCCGGTGTAGCACCCGAGCACCATCTTCGCCGGTAGCTTTGATCAGTTCGGCCGGGATATCGTCAAAAACAGCTAATTTTTCCAAGCTTTCATTTTCTTGATCGCCTTTTGTACTTCGGAGAGGAGGAAAGGGGGTTCGTCCTTATTGTATCTGAGCGTTACCTTGACTGGAGGTTCCTTTCTTTCATAAAGTAAGGCTTTCTCACAGTACTCACTCCATCGACCTTTTATTTCATCGCTTTTGGGTAGAACATTTCCATCAGCTGCTTTCACCACGTTTAACCTGGACGTTTCCTTCTTGGTCAGTTTGTTCACTACTGCTAACATGTCTTTTGTTCGGTTGATGAGACTGTTCTTCTCCAGTTTGTCACACTGTTCATTGCAGAATATTGTTTTGCCAATTCGTGTACATTTCTCGATATCTTTACTGATTGTTCAAATCGCTTTTTTATTTGATCCCTTTGCCTTCATATCATGCAGTTGGTCATTGCATAGAAATTGTCAATGGCGTTGGCATCAGCGGCGGATGTTGGTGCGTACGCCTGAATCATTGGGATGTTCATGGATTTTGCTTCAATTCAAACGGATATTAGCTTCTCGTTTACCGGGTTGTATCCGAGAACAGACTTGGAGATTTGTCTGGAGATGATCAGTGCTGCACCATAAAACCGCGTCTCTAGGAAATAGACAGTGTGGCCATCTTCTGTGTTGAAGTGTCCTTTGCCGACAAAACACATCTCGACAATACCTGCGATATCAATGATTAAACGCTTAAGTTCACGTGTTAGAATCGAGAGCTTTTCTCGTGTCATTGTTCGGACGTTCCACGTTGCTATTTTTGTGGGCATATAGTGCAGTCGTCACTTGACATATTCTTTACTGCGGGCATCAGTCAGCTCACTTCCCGAAGTCTTTATAATGCTTTAATTGCGCGAAATGTATTCATATTCTTTACTTACATGAGCAAATTCTGTTCTTTTGAAATGTATATTATCAATTTAACATTTGTTACACGTTTTACCTATATATAAAATTAACTGCTCTAGCAATTATAAAAATGCAGAACAAATATCGACAAAACCGTGAATTGACTTTACTGGATAATTCGCTTACAATGGATCTGTTAAATAAAAAAGTTATATTGTAAATTTGTGTTATTGAAACATTGACATAATATAAAGTTAAGTAAATATCGCTCATAACTTGTAATTATTATCTTATATTAATAAAATCGTATAGGCCCTAGTTGTAGTGCCTTATTATTTTATTGAAAATAATTCGGCATAATATAATGATACTATTACCTACTTACTATTCCTTTTCGTTTCTGTTGGCTTGTGAATCGAACTCAGTGACCTTGTTTTATTCGGAAACAACTTTGATTCATTCACAATTTAACAATGATTCACCCGAAACCAAATATTCCACATTTTTAGAACTTTAATAAAAATTATAGCTTTTTCACATCAGAACGGGCAAGCGAGCATTAGTCAATTTCAAGGCGGGCGTATAGGTTGAATACAATATTTATGAATTAACTTATTTCAAAATGTGTTCTCCATCAAAACAAGTCCGCTATAGAGTATTCAAATATTAATAACTAATATCAATAACACTTATATTGTTTGCCAGTGTTTAACAATTTGACAATATATAACGCTATAGCTAGCGGTGATACACCGAGAAAGGCAGTCCCGGATATTGCATACTATAAGATATAAATATAAGGCGTTCCAACGATTATTTTGTGGTGTTGTAGCTTATAGAAGTAGTCTAGGTTATTTAAAAAGTACATGGCCATATTGCAATCTATTTAAAAATGTATTAAAAAATGTTGATGTCAGTGTCGAAATTATGGAATATTTTATTCCTAATATTATCAAAATAAATAATTGTTCTATTTATATTTCAATTATTTTTTAAAAATTTAATATATTTTTTTACTTCATTCTTTTGTACATTTAAAAACTGTTTTTACATAACTATGCGCGGAACTTTATTTACATTAGATTTTCATCATTTACTCTATATCCAATATAAATAACCAATACTTCATACCAAAAAATATATAATTTTTATAATTAGTTATTTAATACAGTCATACTGCACTCTGTATTTCGTGCGGGACACATACACATAACAATATTTACATCACAATTTTAGTGTCAGATATTTGGAGCACTTCAGATAGTAAGTTACTAAAGTCCTACATTAGACCTAGTAAAAATTCCACTATTCATTAAATTAATATGATTTATTCTAAATAAATTTATGAATTGATATGTTTTCATTATTCTGTTACGATATTATTTATGCGTTGATTAATAAAGTCCATTTTCAAATTCTATTTCTCATCCTCTTTTTTTTAATGTCGGCTTAAACTCATTTTTAATTTTTAAAACTGTGTTTCAAAGAGAATAATATTTGAATGTATCTTGCCCTAATTTCTTTTGACAGCGTTCGCAGTTTTATCTGACCTGTGTCTAATTTGAAACACTCTAATTCAAGGTTCCGCGGCGGGCCAGTTGCGGCCCCGATACATTTGTAGTTTTAACGTTATAATGCTAATTTATAGATATTGTTTGTGTGTTCGGCCCTAAGACTTTTCGTAAGTCTACAAAGCCTCCGTTGTAAAATGTTTGCCGACCTTTGCTCTAAGTTAATCCGTTAATATTGCATTCTACCTTTGTCTGATTGGAAACTGACTAGTGACTGTTTTTCCGATTTGAATTGACGACAGTCAACCGTCAACATTTGATCCAGAAAACCAATATTATGCCAATTGTACTATGTGATGTCGTCTACGACAAAAACATTCAATGCTGATTGTGTGGGAAATGAATTACACAACTTTTTTTATTAGAACAGAGTTAGACAAATTCGAACGATATTGTTCTATTTTACTTATCCTTTACAGAATTAGGAGGGAAGATGTCGTCTGGAGAGGGATCATCATCTTCATCAGACTCATCAGAAGGTATAATAAGTATTTTAAACACATTGATTTTTTATTTCAAATTAAAGATTTAATTAATTTTATTGACTTTTATTAAATTATAAAACTTTTTTTATTAAGATAGATTTAGACAAAGTCGAACGATATTGTTCTATTTTACTTATCCTTTACAGAAGAAGGAGAGGGATCTGGAGAGGAATCTGGTGAGAAATCATCATCTTCATCAGACTCATCAGAACGTTTAAAAAGTATTTTAAACATATTGATTTTTTATTTAAAATTAAATATTTAAGTAATTGTATAGACTTCTATTAAATTAAAAATAACGATAACCAAGATAAGTATTTTACTTAAATTGTTATTGGTATTATTATAGTCAAAACATATTTTCTTGAGAATTTTATCCGTGTTAAATGAAGAGATAACTTAAGAGATAATTTAAGTTTATATTTGCAGTTGTTTTATAATTTTACTGAAACATTGTTTTTCTGCTAGCAATAATTATAGATTTTTTTACTGAAACTGGCTGAAGAGGCTCCGGCCCCCAGTTTTATACCTGGGGGGGCTGGACTATATTTCAGTCCCCCTAGGTTTATAAGAGAAAGAAGTAGGCTGCCTACGGTGGAGTGAGCATTACATGCTGATTGTGTGGGAAATGAATTTCATAACTTTTTTATTAAGATAGATTTATACAAATTCGAACGATAATGTTCTAATTTACTTAGCCTTTACAGAATTAAGAAGGAAGATGTCGTCTGGAGAGGAATCATCATCTTTATCAGACTCATCAGAAGGTATAATAAGTATTTTAAACACATTGATTTTTTATTTGAAATTAAAGATTTAAGTAATTTTATTGACTTTTATTAAATTAAAAAGATTAAACCAAGAAAAATATTTTACTCAAATTGTTATTGGTATTATTATAGTTAAAACATATTTTCTTGAGAATTTTATCCGTTTTAACTGATGAGATATAACCAAAAATGTAAACCTGTTATGAGATTCATATACAGTTGACTTTCTGCGTGTTGTTAATTTATTGTAGCATATGTTTTTCTTAGAAGCCTATATCCTAAACAAAAAGGACTTATATTGTTAATATAAATGTATGGTAACTTTTCGGCCACCTTGTATATATGGTAATATACGTAGTAATATGCTTAGTAACTTACTTTTTCCACACATTTATTTCATTTCTGTATTTTTTTTGATTTGTTATGATTTCCTTATATTTAATCAAATCATAGGGTGAACTATTTTGGTTAACGTTTTTTCTACTTCAGTGAAAATATGTTTTTTTTCTTGTTACTACAGCATAAATATGATAAACATGCTTTTATTATATACAAACAATCTACCGGTTGGCATGTTGACCGCAATTCATGATTGCTCAATGAGCGGTCGCTTTTTATGTTGACATTTAAAAATTATAGACAGAATTGTAATAGGAAGTATAACGACATTCCATTCCGTAAAAGCGGCCAAAAACAAATAAAAAGTAGTTCCTTTTCAATTAACATCGTAATTTTCAGAATTATATGGAGGATAAAATAGTGACTATAGTTACTAGTGTTTAATTTATTTCTGTGTCGGGTTTTGTATATATTTAATAATAATATCTTGATAATAAATTAGTTATTCTATATTATTCTTTCTTTTAGCTCCATTGGACACACTAAAAGAAGGTAAAAACACTCAACACAAAATATGAAAAATATTTTTAGTTAGATAACTGGGTTTGGTTAAATCCTACATTTATTTAGTTTAAAATATAAATGTTTGAGTTAAAAGACTATCTATTGAACTAGTAAAAGTCTACACTTCTAAATGTACATAGCAATGTTAAAAGTAGAAAAAATCACTGGTATTTATTAAAAAAAGAGCTAGGGTTATACATGACAGCTAAACAAATATTAAAAAAATTATTATTCAAAATTCCTAAAATGTTAATAATATGCATATTCTGTGAAACCGCCCTTGTTGTCATGCATTATCATGTACTTAATAAATATATATGAAGTATGTTCCTCTTGTTTTACAACTTTATTATTAAACAATTAAGTAGGTACCGGATTAACCATCATTGACTTCATGCATTATAAATTATATTATATTTTTGTATTTATGTAGGTTGCGCTAAAGGATGACGTAATTTCATAGATATATAATTCGTCTAAGTGAACCGGGAGCATTATGAATTTATTATTATTCATCTAAAATACTGAAAATTAAAACTGTACAAATAACATCGTGTTCCTACTCAACCGATGGATTCAGGAGTGATGGTGTTTGAGCGTCTATCATAAGCAAAGATATTAGAATAGTAGCTATATTTTTAAAATATAAAAAGTCTATTCTCGTAGGCGACTCGCAATACGGCCATATTGTAGTTCTCGTTAAAAGCTGTGTATATTGTGACCGTTGCCTGTGTATATTGCTTAGGCAAAGTGGGCTGCTGTGGCAACCAACACTGTCAGCATTAGAGAAATACTTCCGACCTATTCACTTCACTTAAACTTTTTTGTATTATTTTATAAGTATTGCTTAAGTATAAATAAGTGTGTGTGCTATGCGATCGCTTTTTTGATTTCGTTGACCAATTCTCTCATTCTACCTCTCTCATCTCTTCCCGTTAGTATAACAAGCTCTGTTAAGACTATAGCAGCCGCTTAAGATGAACAAATCAGCTAGTCCCGACAAATTTTCGATGAAATTATATTATATCAACCCGGGATAGTACGAGATCGGATATGACGAGTGATTTCCAGGAAGAAATTAGATTTAGATCGAAATGTATTGTTTCACCATTTAATTGTACTCATTTATATTTATACACATAGGCCCTACATATATATTCAAAAATCGTAACTTTGGATTAGCCGAGCAAATTTCTTGGGTCCCTTGATGTCGTACTATTGGGAATGTACGCCACAGGGTAATCTTTCTTCCTTCTATAGTCTAGTTTTTTCTCCCTTTCTCAGCCTTATTTTTCTCACATCTCTAGCTATTATAATACGCTGCTCAAGTATTATCTCTTTATATCTATCCTCTCTATACTTATCTCTTTTATCTCTATATCTGTCTATGAATATACCACGCAGTTCTCTCTATCTCACACACGCACGTATCTGCATAAACATTTCACAATATATGTTGGTATCAACAATCAACATTCTGCAAAAGATAACTATCTATATATCTACTCTGAATATTATGATTTTTTCTTTTATAATTACACAGTAGTTACAACGTCAGTTGGATTTTTTAAAATATAAATAAGTTGTTAAATATTAAAAGATAAATGTTGAAAAGTGTAAATTCTACATGATCTGTATTCTTTTTGGATGATATCTGGGGAAATCCTATATCATTATGTGATTATCACGTATTAATTATATTTGTTTCATTTAAAATGTAATCTATTATTTATTATGAAATATATACATGTGGGTATATTATTATATTTTCTTATATTCGCTTTGCAGCTTCTCCAGTTAAAGACTTACTACACTCAATTTCGAGTTTTGCAGGTACATAAATTTTGCATTTTGATAATTTTGCAAATTGTGATATATATATATATATACTTGATTCAGTCAATTTTGTTGTACTATTCATTCCAGTATCAAAACACATTGAGTCAACTGCATTAGGAAAACCTTTGAGAAAGGTTCACGGAAACTCTGGTTTTTCTGCATCGGAAGCGTTTCTAGAGCGACCTATAATAGCAACTTCTTCGGTATCGCTTGGAGCAGGTCCTTCAGCAACGTTTG
>JAUZND010091427.1:10478-36559 GCA_034780555.1 Coelogynopora nodosa
GAGCAGCTCCTTCAGCAACGTTTGGAGCAGCTCCTTCAGCAACGTTTGGAGCAGCTCCTTCAGCAACGTTTGGAGCAGCTCCTTCAGCAACGTTTGGAGCAACTTCTTCAGCAACGTTTGGAGCAGCTCCTTCAGCAACGTTTGGAGCAACGGCGTTTGAAGATTTGTCAACTAATTTTTTTGCGGATAACCCTATGTCTGGTGACGATTGTTTACGAGCAGTTAGCATAACTAGTTCTCAGAAAGCACCACCTCCACCACCTCCACCACCTCCACCACATTCATCACGTTCACAACCTCCACCACCTCCACCACCAGCGTCAACACCATTACTGGCAGCATCCTCGTCACTTTATGAAGTAGCTTTAAGCGATGGTCCAATTTCGAGGGCATATTCGTGTAATAATTCTTCATTCAGGTACGAATAACCTTTTGTAAATTTTGCATTTGAAAAAGAAAATATTATCTATCAATATAATTATAATAATTTATGTTTTTTTTTTTTTTGAAATGGACAACCTTTTAGCCGATTCAAGAAAAGTAGTGCAAGTCCCTTAAGGAATTCTACATTTGCAGCCGCATCTCCACCTCCAACACTACCACGACGATCACACTCACCTGCGGAAGCCAATTTAATAGTATATAAAGATTGTAATATGGCTATGTCGCAGCCACAGCTTACTAAGTCTCATATTCAGAAACCTATCGCAGGTTTTGTACCATTAGAACAAAATTTGTTTGCCGGATCGGGACGGATACCAAGTAGAGGGGTGCGAAGGGGTGCATCAGAAAACGATGGACCTACTATAGACACTTTACTATTTGGAGCTTTAAAATCTCGACAGAAATGTGAAGAGGAAGGAAGTTCAGCGCAGACTGAGCGTCGGCGTGTGACGAACACTTTATCTGAAGGATCAATGGAATGTAAAGATAAATTTAAGCATGCAATTGGTTTTTATTCGTCAGTGGTGAAAGAAAAGAAAGGTACCGATTAATTGCGTATTGTATTTTCCTTATGTTTAATACTAATTCGTTCTAATATTGTTTCTATCCGGTGGTTATTTGTCCTAATTATTAACTAATTATTCTGATCTTGATAGCAAAAGTTATTAATTAATTTGATGTAAAAAATTATTAAATGTTTTTTTTATTATATCAATACAAAGTTAGCAACATTTATTAATCCGAAATAGAATTCTTCTTCTAATTTTTCATAATCTATTTGGTTCGTTATTATATTATTGCCATTATATGTGCTGCCATCATTCACCAGCAGTCCATCGTTTTACCTTCTCAATCCACCTTATCCAGCCCTGCTTGTTAGTTCCTTCGATCTCACCTTCGATAGTTGTCATGACTAAGCTTTCATTTCTGCGTTTTCAATGAGCATATTTGTACAATCAGACTTCCTTTATCCTTGCTTCCGACTTTCAATTTTACCCATTCATTTTTCTTTTTTCTAAATCCAACTAAATTTGTCGTCATGCTCACATTTCGAATAAGATTGGCCTTTTTAATCAAACTTCTCAGTGCCCAACTTTCGCAGCCATACAAATGCTCCAAACAATGTGATTTCATTATGCTTCCGTTGACGTCCTTATCTTTTTCTGTTGTTGAACTGCATTTATGACTCTGGTATTCTGGCGCGAATTTCAGCGGAGCAATTTCCTCTTGTGTTAGCAATGGATTCCAGGTATTTGAAACTGTTTATCTTTTCGTAACGGGTATTTCCTTTTTTGAATTGGAATTGTTTGTCACTTCCTATGGTCATAACATGGGTTGTTTTTGTTTAATTTGTTTTATAAACCAAATTTTTCACTTTCTCTCTAATTTAGTGGCTTGCTTTTGCAATTCGGTTTCATTTTTAGCAATTAAGATAGTTTTATCCGCATATCGTAAATTCCATACAGAACCTCTATACAGCTCAAATGATCTGTACCCCACAAATATTGAAAAGCATTGCTGAAAGAAGACATTCTTGTCATAAATCCTTTTAACATTAGAATGTGTCATTGTGATCACCCTCTGTTTTAACATCCATACCAAATGTTGTGACACTGACAAGTTTAACAGGGTCTGGCTGGATAGTTTTTTATTAGATACCGTGTCAAACGTCTTTGCATTATAGTCTACAAATATCGACTGCAGTTCTTGTTTTTGTCTTTTAACAATTTTTTCAATTTATATTCCTGAAATGAAACCAAACTGTTTCTCTGCTATCTGAGGTGAAATGTAGGGAGCGAAACGTTGTCGCAAAATTTCAAGAAGGTTTTTCGATGATTGACTGATGAGGCTTATCGTTCTGTGTGTTTCTATATTCTTGCAACCCAGGTTTTTTGGTATTGTGACTAGTTCTGATTTCTTGCAATATTCGGGTCATTTTCCTGTCTTCCAGTTATCGTTCATGATTTTCGTCATCATTTTCACCACTGTTTCTCTACCGGCTTTCACGTGGTATCACTTCTTTTTTGTTTTCAGCTTGGATATGATGTTTATTATTTAACTGCTTAGTGCTTCTGCTTCACCCTTCTATTGTTTATTCAATGAAACATCATTTTAATTGCTTTCATCTTTCTTGTTCGGCTGTTTACAATCTTCTTTCCATCTTCCTTTTATTCGTTGTTTATGGTAGATTTGTTTTCCATTTATTGATTTGAATCCAAGACCAGGTAATTGAGTAGTTTTGCCATTTGTTTATTACTCTTTGTATATCAACATGTAATACTGAAACTTCAGTTTTGTCTGCATCAGAAGTCATCCTATAATCTCCAATGAATAGTGAATTATTAATATAATGATAAATAATTAACGGTTATATCTACAATATTATAACTAGTTATTTTATATTTTCAGTAATTTCAAAATCCATATTGACTAGAGATGTTCGCATATCTCCAGGCAGGATCAATTTGTTCTCTGACTTGATAAAACTTCAAAATACGGTATGTATTATGAATTTAGCGCTTTTTGATAGAAAAAATCAGAACATTTTGTAATATTGATAAAAATTACCAACATGAAGGTATTTAAAAAAATTATATTTCATTTATATTATTACAATGCTTTCGGAAAAATTATATTTCTAAAATCATGTTTTATACTGCTACTAGCTAAATTTAATTTATCTTACAATTGTCTTTTTAGGATGGTAGCTGGTCACTGAACGAGGAAGTTTGTACTCTTATAGGAGTCAATTTCGAAATGTGCTTCTCAATTCTCAAAAACGCTGGAGTTGCTTCTTTTGGTATTACGCAGAATGTGATATTTTAAATTTAGTTTTATTTTACTTATAGTCAACAAGTATAAAAATAAATCTTCATTAGTAGATCTTGTTAAGTGTTACCATTTCGTCATTGAAGTTGGTTCCATGATATTTTAAAACTTTTTAACAGTTTTAGGGAATAAAATATGTTTTCTGTAGTAAGGGGGTGGGGGTATTAACAACAAAAAAGCGTTTTAATAATAAAAAATTCTATAAATAACAAAAATAATTCTATAACAGAACAATAATCTATGCCGTAATATAGATAATAATCGTTACGTTGCGTAATTTAAATATACTAATAATAGTGTATGTACTAAAGGTAGAAGTGAGCATTAATAAATAAATTAGATTATCAATTTTAATAATTCCCACATTATTATGAGTTCTTTAATACGTCGAATAAAGTTTATTTTATATATTTATTTATCATCATGATTAGTAATGTTCTAGACAATATATTATAGAGTCTATGCTGTTAATGGAAAAAAGAACATTTATACTTTTATATTACAAATATTCATGCATGCCATATTTTCTATTATAACGTCCATACAATCGTTTCGAAAGTTTTGCATTATGAAATTAATAACCTCACTGTAATTAATTTTGCATTATTTTAAAACATCGTTAAACTAGTCTTCTCAACAGTTTTTTGAAGCCTAATATTAGAGATATTAGATATACTGAGATACTGATATAGATACTGATTAGAAGCTACTCAGAGTTAAAACAAATAAAATTGAACGGTTCATAAAATGTATATTTATTTTCTTCAATTTTGTCGTTTCTGCAATTCCCCTCCCCCTTTTTTTCCCTAACCCAGGTGTGCTTGCGTCAGAACAGCTTCAACGCCTTTTCCTAACACGTCTGATCATTCTACTCTTCCACAACTGGTTTGCTAGTGAAGCTGATCTGTTGCTCCGAGTGGAGAAGTTCTGCGGCCAGGTGGAGGCCGATCTACCCCTCTCCTGCTATCAACTCGAGCTGGGCAAGAACTGGGCCGACTATGTCCACACACTTCTAGCTGCCGTCTAGACTCTCACAGCCCATATCCCCCCACATTATTCAGCTGATGATTCGACGTTAACTAAAATAGTGCTCGATCGATATGGCCCCTCGTCACCTTATAATCATGTTAATCTGTTTGTTATATTATTTGCACTGACTGTTTCGAAGTATATCATTTATTGGGAAATACTTTTTAGAATCAATATATTTCGCTACTTTTTTATTGTTTAGGATGTTTTCTACATTTATATATATATATTATGTGTAAATGTATCCAGAAGAAGAACTGTCAGTCGTTCAGAACTAAAATTATTCTAGTAAGGCTGTTTTCGGTATTACATTTCAATATTATTTAATATATATTTGTACTGCCAATTTTAAATAATTATCATTCAATATCATGTTTTTTCCCATTAGACTAAAACAAACACAAATAATGTTTCATTCACGGTTATCGTTTTTAAAAGAGCCGCTTATATGTCTAACTTACTTGAGTTTATTCATTATTTTTTAATACTCATACACTCAACGTTTCCTTCTCTGTTATTCACTTTATAATTATTTTGAATGATATTATCGCATCTATTTTTCGTGTGCTCTCCTGTGTTATCACAATTATACAGAGCTGAATTATAAATGTAATTCTCAGATTATGTGTGCTGTGATTCTGAAATTACTATCTATTAAAATTTATAATTTTCTAATTAACTTTCATCTCCTTATGCCTAATGAACTCACTTTCATAATAGAATATATCGGTAATTGTTAGCTTACTACACTTTATATTTTGCGCGTAACTCTATTTGATTAGCTATTTCTTTTTATCTTGTTCGGTGTTTCTAGTATTGTTCTTGATGTTCGGTGTATTTGTTGATAAATAATAAATTATCATGTTCACCATCTGACGTATTTTATATTAAAAAATATCGATGTTTCTTTACAATGAAAAATAATATATAAATAAACTAAATTGAATTAAGAATAAGAATGCACGTGAAGCATGTAACTCGTGATCTGAAAAATGTTTGAAAAATTTCAGTATACAAATCTTACCTATATGATCTAATGTATTAAATTCACCATGGAACCTCCAGCGAATCAATAAATTTTGAATATTGTTTGGTATCTAATAATAGTATTAATTTGAAATGATATTAATGAATTTATTAAAATATATTTATTTTGCCATACGTGCCCTGGAAATAATTTTTTAATAACCATCGTAAATATCTGCCTTCAGGTGGCCTAAACTAAATGCATATACTTTAGGAATATTTGTATAATGCCTAAGGCCATAACATAAGGTAAGGTTATTGCTGTAGTTTATAATTTATAAACGATTTAGTTCACTTTTAATCGTTCTATAACTTTAAAATAAATACTGCCTAAAATGTAACATTGAACAAAAGCAATATCTCTAAAAGCAAACATATTACTAACCCTGCTTTAACTAGAAGTAGAGTTCATAGGTATTGGTATCCTACCTATATAATGCTTACCTCTGTTTCCATTCGGACTCAATTTTGTGGAGGTAGCTACCTCAATACTTTCATTCGGTCGTCCCAGGTTATTATGAAATTTAAGAACATGGGTCGAAGTTAAGTTCACTGTTCATTCGCAATCGAATTATGTGTTAGGCAGTCGCTTTCGGATATTTTGCCTCAAGAACATTTACAATGTGAAAAATGTTTAAAAACTTATTATAATGCATAATAAATATAATTGGAAAAATTACTTAATAAAATTAAAATAAACCAAAAATCATCGGAGCCTTCTCTAGAAAGAAAATGAATATTGATTACAACGTTTTTTCTTAGTATCACTTATAGATGTATTCAAATTTTTAATAATGAAGCAAATAAATAAAAAGCGATCATCAGAATTGATTCATCTTGAGTAACAAAGTGTTTACAATTTAAATATGTTTTCACTGAGGAATTATTTGACTACATTGTTATTGAAACATCCAGATATAGTGCAAGTAAAAATATGGATATCAAAATTTCAAAAGCAGATCTAAAGCTAGTATTTGGAATCTTTATTTTGTCAGGTTATTCAACAGTCCCTTGCCGTTAGTAGAATATATTGGGAAGATGCATATTTAGATGTTCGGAATAAAATGGTTGACCAAAGTATAATCAGGAGAGATCGGTTTGAAAAAGTATTTAGTAGGCTCCATTTTGCTAACAATGATAATATTGATTTTTTTAATAAAATGTACAATTACTCAGACCACTAAACTGCTCTGAATACCAAATTCAGGGAACATTTTGTTCCTATACAGGATCTTTGCTATGATGAGGCCATGGTAAAATATTTCTGGTGTCATGGCAGCAAGCAATTCATAAGGACAAAGCCTATAAGGTTCGGTTATAAAGTATTGTGTCTGAACTCACCATCTGGGTATTTTGTTTATTTTGAAATATATTAAGGGAAATCAATAGAACAATCAGACGCATATATAAATCATTTGGTAAGTGTACATCCCCACTACTCCGGTTCATTGGTGTAATGGATCACCAGATGAAAATGCTACCCCTTTCTTTCTTTTTAAACAATTTATTTAGAGGTGTGGCCTTACTAATTTAATTGCATAATAGAAATTCTGGTTGTACTGGAACAATGCTTTGCAATATCGCATATCCAAAAATATCAGTTCGCCTACAGAAATGTGCTTTGACCAGAAAGAATGTGGCACTGTTACAGCTTTCGTACCAGCAATAACTATAAATAATCATATTGCTATTTCTGTATAGAAAGATAGTGAACCAGTTTATATTGCTTCGATTTTTTTACTCAGTTCGTCCAATATCCACATGGTAGCGTTTTTCAAGAACAGATAAAACAAAGATTGCGATTTCCACATATGGTAAAACAGGATAATGCATGTATGGTTGGAACCGATCGAATGGATTACAGAGTGAAAATTCGAGGTAAAAATGGTACTATACAAAAGGCATGGTATATTCATAAAAAGGTTGGTGGCATATTAAATTCATTGCAATTTAAGCTGATTTTTGTACCTCAGCCACCAGATCCAATTGTAAAAATGCAGAGTAGGTCTATATTATTGAAAATTTTAGAAAACATATATTGTGTTGAATCTATATTATTCCTGCAGATATTCCTAATAAATGTTTAAAATTGTAAATCTTCGTTTTCAATAAAATATAGTTGAAAAGCTTATACACGTGTGACCATGACGATCACACGTACTTTTAATTAAAATTTCAAATATGACATTATATAAAATACATTTAATTTTATAAATATACTCTATGATAATACAAAAATCATAAGAGAAATTATAATCTTTCAGTAAAAAAAAAATTCAGGCATTATATGGGTTAATACGAGCTTCAACATCCGGCTACTAGTCCGGTTACAGAATGATTTTTTATGGAACCTTGATTCGAGATATAACAGATGTTTTATTGTTTTGTATGGTATATAAGACCTTCCTTAAAATATTCCAGCCAGGTGAATGTGACTGCACCCTTTGTGCCAAATTTATTATACCCAAAATTCAAAATGGTCGCCATCGCCCACAAAACATATTTTTAAATGGCTATATCTCACCTTCTAATTGACATAGAGATCTGTTTTTGTGACAAAATGTGTGTTTATTAGGTACATGAAGACATTAGTACATTTAGTATTTGCATAATCAATATACGATCTTAATCTCAATCACATTCTTCAAAATATGAACGAAACAGTTCTTCACCAATAAGAAAGCAAATATCGAGAACACCTGGAGTATTAGTTGGCATAACCTTACGTACAGCTATCTACATTGAAGCGATGGGCATTCAGTCTCCATGTATGTGCACAACTGAGGAAACATGTTGTCATTATCTGATCCTGACAAGCAAACTACAGTCACAACTCCCAAGGAGGAGGGTGCATCACGAGTAGTTACTGATGCAACAGACAGAGAGAAAAACAGGAACAATCTTTTCACATGCATCGATCCTTTGTATTACCTGATACCATCCTGGCAATGATCAAATGGGGCTGTGCATCTTCCCAACCTTTCTCCACAGCTCGCAGTACCTGCTCGTATCTCTTGCTCAGTCTTTTGTGTCTAACATGGGGATAGTGACTGCAGGAACCCACAAACAATCAGTGTAAGGGAAGAGAAAAAAAATGACGAGGATGGAGATGCTGAAGCAGAATCTCTTTAGTTCTATTTATGTGAACATTTATATATTATGAACATTTTATTATGCACCTATTAATTGCTATTACTAAATGTACTTATTTTCATTATGAAATTATTACAATAAAATTATTATAAGCAAATACTAAATATACTCATTTTCTAATTAAGGAGGTAATATATGATGAATTTGATTATCTAATTGTCTTCCTGTACCTAATAAACACACATTTTGTCACAAAAAGCAGATTTCTATGTCAATTAGAAGGTGAGATATAGCCATTCAAAAATATTTATTGTGACAGATTGTGGCCATTATGAATTTTAAGTATTAAAAAATGTTCCCAATGGTGCAGTCACTGCACTCGGATGAAATATATTAAGGAAGGTCTTATCTACAATACAAAACAATGAAACATCTGTCATATATCAAAACAAAGTGCACTGGTTTTCTACGATCAATAATATTATAATAATAATAATTAATAATATTAGTCTTTATAAGGAATGTGATAAAAACTTTAGAAAAAACATTTGATTTTAAGTTATTTGGATATTTAAAAACCATATCATATTTAAAGGATTTGAAAGGACGTCTAATAACGAAAGAATTTAAAAGGGGTAATACAGAAGAAATATTTTATTTTTCATTTCAACAACGGGTTTCTGTTTGAGATTAAGAAAGAGGTTTTTGCTCGAGAAAGGGCTTTATTTGGGAAATTTTTTTATGATGATCTGGCTTTGGATATAGATAAAGCTTTCAGATAAAGGTCTTGAGCTACACGAATTTTATGTTAAGAGATTGAAAGAAAAGAAATGTTAGAAAAAATTCGAATGAGTTATAGGTTTGCGGTTATAAACTTTGAAATTTAAATTACTACTATTAGAGCGAGTAATATGCTCACCAAGGAATGGAACAGAATTGTTGTTTTTCCCCTCATGGGGTACCTTTAAAGAAGGGTAGACAGAACATCATCTAATTATCCGACCCAAAAGGAATGGTAAATATCAGAGAAAAACGGAATAAGTTCGCCTTTAACGTGCAGTTCCAGAAAAACATTGGTTGGGACAGGCGATGAGGGATTACCCAGACCAAAAACTAAAAAATGTGTTTATAAAAACAACATTTAAAAGAAAAGTATATATTTAGTAGCTAATTGAATTAATTCTAAAAAACATAAAAAAACATCGAATAAAAGGATAATTGCATATTAGGAAGTGGATTTCGATTAATAATATCGTAAGTAAAAGGAGAATCAAAGAGATTTTACATTTTAGAAATATAATCAGGAAAAATTAAGAATAACTAATTTAATTACCAACTTTATCCGTACAATAACTTATAATAATGATTTTCTTTTATATAATAGCATCATGAATACGTTTAGGAAACGAATGTTTAAAGGAGATAAGGTTGTTGAAATTAGCACCTAATTGAGAAGCTAAGAAATGATGGGGAAGCTGTTCTCATCATGATTTAGCAATTTTGAAACATATAAAACTAAAAATATTTTTTGGTGGTAGGCAAAGCAAAATTTAAGCCGAAACTAAAGACTTGAGTTTCATATATTTGGGAAGAGTATAGCCAGATAAATTTAGCACATTGGAGTGAGAGCACGCATAAGAACATCGGCTCCTTTTACACAAATTGTCTAAAACAGTTGAAAATTGGGGAGAAAAAAACTCGCTTAACTCCCTTCCAACTTTTGTGTTAATTATTTTCTTAATTCTCTCTGTTCCTTCTTTAAATTTCAGACATGCGTGGGAAAATAACAATTCTATTCCGTTCCTTGGTGTGCATATTACTCGTTCTAATAGCAATATCAATTTCCGAGTTTACCGCAAACCTACCCATTCGAATACTTATTAACAATTCTTTTCTTTCATTCTCTTTACATTAAAATTAGTGTAGATCAAGGTCTTTATCTGAAATTAATCACATATCTTCTTCTCACGAAAAGCTAGCGTGTCCTAAATGTGTCCTCAATAAAGCCCACTAATCCCAAAGAAAATCCAGTTTTTGAAATGAAAAATAAAATATGTGTTTCGTATGTCCCATCCTAAATTCTTACGCTAATTGACGTCTTTTTAAATCCTTTAAATCTGATATGGTTTTTAAATATCCAAATAACTTAAAATCAAATGTTGTTTCTAATTTTACAACTAAAAATACATCTCATGGCGTATGTCGCATTCCTGGTAAAGACTGTAATAAATCGTATTTAGGTGAAACAATTAGGGATGTTGGAACTCGTATTAAAGAACATACATCTCATTTTATTAAATGTAACCCAAATAATGCTATATTTGCGCACTCTGCTAAAACAGGCAATTCAATAGACTTTAAAGCAGTCTAGCTCTTTAATTTTCTGTAATAATAATCTGTAAATTAGACGCGTTATCGAGTCTGCATATATCAAAATTAACGAATATTATAGTATTCTTTATTAAAATTCAGGTTTCTTTAATGTAAATAAGTTTACCGCTGCTATTTGCACCTTGTATTTTGCACAATATTTATTTATACAAAATACTTCATTTCGTTTGGATGTTATTAGTATATAACTTGTATTCACCACACAAAAAATGTTGCACAATAAAGTCCTCAATGTGATGTCTGTATATTTAATTTTCATAAATGTCATCAAAAGTCAAAAAATTTGTCCGAACTTAACAGTTTTGGAGAGCTATATATTTTCCGATAATTATAATGCTTGAATTGTACAAGATTTATATTTCAGACAAAATATCTGCTTTACCACGATAATCAGGCACTGAATAGTACTTGGTTATTATTCGCATGTCGAAATAATTCACTCCTAATATAGTCCGATTACTTCCCCCTTGAACGATTTAATTATGTGATACAATATTTAGCTTATTCATGAGTGTGGGGTAAGTTTATAAGTTTTACCCGCTAAGTTTATGTAAATATGCAAGGCAATATCTTAGTGTATTTCTTAAAATGAATTACTAGATACAATAATTAACAAATAATGAAGCTTTATTAAAATTAACTGTTACTCAATGTTCGAAACGCTTTTTACCTTTCTTCAAACATTCTACCTAATAGTACACATAATACTTCAAATATTACACAAATGAAGAGTACACAGTATAATTCCAAAAAACAAAGTTAATATCAATTACATAGTCTTTATTTCTAAACGAATGAAGTTAATCAAATGTATTGATTGTATTATATTTCCGGAAATAAGTAGATCAAAACGGCTATATTTGTCTATACCATAGAGATCGGATAGCAGCTAGCTTGTTTATCTTAATCTTCTAAACATCCGAATTTTATGGTCTATACTTAGCAATTACGCAGTCGTCTAATAATGTACAATCACGCATTTTTTCTATTATATACATTGACCCAGTAACTAAAGTTCCATCACCTAAAAAGTTATAATAAACTTCGCACATTGGTTTTAATTTATTAGCAGTAATAAAAGTCAGAAACTCTGCATTATACAGAAAGGTTGTTTCGCATCTGAAGATCATCTGATCTTGCGTCATGCATTATATTTATCGACAACTACGCATTTATAGCTTTGAATGCTTTACGTGATCAGGACAAATAGGTTTTTACTGTAAATAAACTAGGCAATTCAGCATTATATACTTCACGACTATTTTGCACCCTAATCACATGCATAAATTAGCACGTGATTGGATTTCATGAAGTACTTGAAATTTCTATTAGTCGCTATTATTACTGCCCTTAAGTGTCGACGGAATATAATTGCATGGTTGATAATTAAAAATAATAAATGAAAAAGTTATAAATAAAAAATATTTCAAATATATTTTAAAATTATATATAAAAAATATTATATGGTAGTTCAAATAATCTTCAAAAACTCAACACAAAACTTTCCATGCATATAAACAGTTTTAGATTATGTAATTCATTAAAAGCGACCAATCATTCGAGTATTTCCACTATCACAAAACGAGAAGTAACAAACTTGAGATTAATTTATTAAATAATATCAACAATACTTCATTGACAACCCTCATATATAAATAGTAAAAGCATATAACAAATGTTTAATACAAATGGTTAGGGAAAAAATGAATACATATATATACAAAGAAAACAGAGCCAGTGATATACAGCAAAATATGAATACAAGGGTAAATAATTACAATATCAACTCATGTATAAATTGCAAAAAAGCATCACATTGATTAAAAATGAGCAATAGTGGTCATAAAATAAAATATAACGCATTGGTTCCAAAAACATTAAAAGCACCAATATTATAAAATAGGTCAAATACTTTATCGAAAACAGGACGTGAGAAAAAGATATCATCATCAGCATTGACATTAGAGGGAATCACAATAAATGGTATCAAAGTATTGTAAGTCAATGTGAAATAATGGCACAAACGGGAAACAAAACGACTATTATTAGTTGACAGATGTTGACTGTAGTCACAGATTTACATAACAAAATTATGTCATTTATATTATTTATAAATTTACAAAACTCATTTCACTACTGATCACTTTTATGATATGAGAAGTAATGATTAAAAATACTCTAACATTTAAAAAAAAATCATTAATAATAATGTAAATATCCACGATGTATTTGGAATAGGTCACTACAAAAATTATATATAGTGATGTAAAACAAAATAAACTCAGTAAACTTTTCTCAATATCTTATCTACATATATATATTATACACAATGTAACAAAAAAATCTGATTACAATAATATCACGTTAAAGTTTATTAGCCAAATTTATATAATGAGACTCAATCCAAGTGAGTCAATAGTTATTTATTAAAAAAAACCAGTGCATAACAGGGTTCCAGCGTGGTCAAGCGATTGCATTATAAGCTAAAATGTTGTTTCAATCAACGTCAGAGTCATCACTGTCTTCAACAACTGCTTGCTAAATAAAAAGAGACAATACAAAAGCAATTTGAAATAGTATATCAACGGACAAAGTTGATCATTAGAGGCTACACAAAGAGCTTAATATATACATTCTTTGGATTAGACAAACTTTCACACTAAATACAGTGAATCATTAAATCAAACAATTTTCAACAACGGTTTAATTTAACTCCACTATGTAATATGCGCGGGAAATAGGAGTCGGAAAACAAATGGCTGAAAATATTAAATAAAGCAACGTGCTTAAAGTTGTAAATTATCATAGTAACTTGAATGATTGTAGACAATTGGTTAAATATTATACAAATGCTTAATGTCTAGAGCGTAATCTTAGATAGTACAGAACTTTTACCGCCATAGTTCTCATTTTGCAAAAAAAAAGATTTTAAAATAAAAATATATTTCTTATATCAAAAAAATCAATTAGGTATTTTACAAATAATTAGTTTAATCGCAAAAATTTGGATTTAAATTGTTTTTTAATGGGACACTTAGAATAGGTTGAAGGATATAGAGGATATTATGACAAAAAACCTCAATTTTTGGTAGGCCGTCATTTAATTAAAAAGTATAAATCCAAATAGATTTGAGATTAAAATATATATCATAAATATATACATATATTAGCATAAAAGTTATGAATTTTCTTTGAAAACTTTCAAAAAGTTGATAATGACGTACAATGCTTACGATAGCATCGCAACTTGAATAAATAACCCCCTTTTTGCTAAATGTCTTGAGCACAAATTTACCATAACGTAAAACAATTTATCGACATTTTTGTAATTTATATGGTCACGTTCGTTAGTGCTTACGTCACTAATCATGTCTACGGTCTGGCTTAAATAGTAGAGCGGGATGTCGAAAATTCTCTATAGTCTACCTTTGTTAAACCGACCGGACCCCCTCGTCTCACAAAACCTAATTTTTTATTTTATAATTCTAATTATTATTATTATAATTTTATAAGTCAACACTATTGACAGCTAGCTAAACGAGTGAATAATATGCACATTCCACCTACATAACTGCAACTTATAAACCGAACTCGGTCAGCGTAGCTAAAACAAGTTAGTATACTACATAAAGGTGAAAACAATGTGTATAATTGTAGAGAAGAAGAAAAATCAGAGGCCGAATTAACAGGAGAATGAATGAATGAATTCGCTACGCTCAGCTCTTCCTAATTACGTTGGAATATGAGGGTCGGTTTAAGGAGAGTTAAACAAAGACATACAATTAGAGTGGAGATTGATTCGGTACTAAAAAACGGGCCGGATTAGAGGAGGGGTCGCATATAATTATTGTATTTAGTTACGTTTGTGTCGATTAAGTCGAACATTAGTTCAAATATAAAAACGTTTTTTATCGAAAATGTCCTTATTTTTTATAGAAAAAATATGCGCATTTTTGATTTTATTAATATTTATTATATAAAAATGTATTAATATTTTATTATTTATACATTACATCGATTCAATAAAAAATCAGGACATTTTAAATAAAAAATAATAAGTAAATGGGAAAATAATTACACTTTAATTAATATAGATAAAATTGTCACTTTTGGCTGGAACTGGAACATTCTATTGAGTATATAATTTTTTTAAAAAGATTCTACGGCTAGCACAGTCAACAATTGCGAATGATGATTCTAAGCAAAAATTCTATTTTTAATTATAAATAATACATCATACAAAATTAAGGAGGGCTCCTTTATATTAAAGTTTGTAAAGCATCTAAGTAAAATTTTATGTGAAGAAATAAAGACAACTCTCTTCATTATTAATCAAAATAATTTAAACACAATTTAAAAATTCAAAGTAAAAGGCAACACCAAACTTACCCAGCCTCCTTTCTCATCCACCCAATGAGAATAGTGTACCTCAAAGTAGTTCAATGTGAACAGCTTAATAAGTTCAACCCGATGAGAGCGTTTATCGATTGTACGAATCGTTTTCCTGGCAAGGTAATAGAGAAATGATATCTTCTTCCAGCTAGCCGGTCCACTATCCAACAATGGGCTCACAATTCCGGCGAACGACTCATAGGTTTCGGTGGAGCCTAGCCGTAAAAAGAGGTCGTCATGGTCAGCTAGTGACTTCAACTTGCGGACACGTGCCTTGAAGGCACTGCGCAGGTGGAAATCTTCGACCTCCTGATCAATTGCAGCGGAATATGGCTCTGAATCAGATTCGAAGCGTTTCAGGCGTTCCTGCAACTGTTCCTTATCAACTTTGTCGACTTCGACGCCCATTATTTCATTCGCGGCGATATCGAGCAAGTCAGCAACGAGTTGGAACCTTTCCTTATCCTACAGAAGTAGATACAGACAGTAAAAGTCCTGTAAACAGATGATTATAGAGTAGGCATCCAGTATTTACAAATGCAGTTTAAAAATTCCACTGGTTGGGAGTTCGGGAGCAAAACCCCCAAAAAAAACTACTTTTCAGAAAGATTGCAGTGTTTTGCAAGCAAATAAGCGGAAAGTTAATAGGAAATTTGGAACTATTATAAAACCAAAATTAGAACTGGTAAAATAGAAATTCTAAATAAACCTTTTTCAAACCATTCATTTAGTTAACGCGGGTGGAGGGCGATGTACACTCCTAACTACTTTCTCATTCTCTTCGTTTTTAGGCGAATCTAGATACTTCAAAAAAAATTATGTTAAATAGCTTGAATTCCAACAGCTGTTTTAAATTAGCTATAAAACTGTTATAAAGCAAAATTTATGTTACTTTTTAATTTTGAAAATGTATATTAGCATTTGTAGCAATATAGCGTATTTTAAGAATATCATAAAACAACTATATTATATATTAAATATAACAATTATTTAAATGTTGACGTGGTTGAATATTTTATTGAAAAAATAATCATTTACAATATACATTTTACTAAAATTATATGTGTATAAATTATAAAATGAATAATTTTCCTTGTATTGCTTCCAATTTTATTTAATATCATGCATAAAAACATAAAATATCCTTAGTTGGTATCAAGCCTGATAATTAAATAATTAATCCTGTTCATAAAAATACTAAAGAAATAGAACTTGTTTTTTCCAATAAAATAAATGCCACCCGATTTCAGTTACATTAAATGTTGCAGCGAGATATGGCACCTAAAATGAGATGCGCAGCAAATGATCAACTCACAATCTGTGTCTGATTACGCGAGGGGCTCCTACTCTTCTTCTTTAAGGCCGTCTTCGAGCGAGGGGCAAGCGAGAGCTGATTCCTAAAGGCCGTGCTAGCCGTGGTAACCCGCGGTGTCGAGTGACCAGTTGAGTTGGGCGATGAGCCCGTGTCCGCCTCCACCGAGTGCCCACGACTGAAGGGTCGACGTGGTCCACCGCTCCTGAGGCTGAAGGGGGACCGCGAGGAGCTGTGCCGACCAGTACTGCTTGAGCGGGAAGTGTAGTCTGACTTGTTGGTGGTTCTCATCTCAAGACCGTCAAAGGAATCCATAGACTTTGAGTCGTGACGTTGTATATGCGTTGATCCGGCATCAACGTAATCTTTGGCTGATTGGAGAACCATTTTATCCCGCTTTATGAGTTCGCGGCGTTGATGGGCACGCTCAATGTGATCGCGTAGAAGCTTAAAGGGGTTCCGTGTTTTTTTCTTTGTTTTGGTAGTTGGTATTTGACCAGTTGATGTACTAGATACCCAGGGTCCCTGAGAGCAGTCCATTTCGTCATCGTCTGCAACAAAAAATACATTAGAATGTCATTTAACGTTTTTGGAATATTAATACATTATAAAAGATATCCAATTTCGTGCCGCTAATAATTAAATTGGGTATAGATTTTAGTGGAAGGTTTTATAATTTAGTTATGTTGCGCAGACACAATAAATTGAGTGTATACAAACATACTAAATCAGCAAATTTCGTTAAGTATATAATTATATATATAATATATATAAAATTATTGGAAACCGAATATTCAAGTTTCGTGCACGCACACATCAATTTTTTAACAAATAATATGAACATTGTTTACGGCTTCATTTATCTCTATATGTGAAACGCCGTACAAAAAATATTTGTTAGTCTAAAAGTTTCAAAAAAATGATTGATACTTTTACTTGTTTAAAACAA
Source organism: Coelogynopora nodosa (assembly GCA_034780555.1). NCBI lineage: Eukaryota > Metazoa > Platyhelminthes > Proseriata > Coelogynoporidae > Coelogynopora > Coelogynopora nodosa. The sequence goes on from JAUZND010091427.1 coordinate 27,944, forward strand.
GAACTGCAATTTTCCCCGAATTTTTAAGAATTAATTCAAATTCCTAATTTTTCCCTGAGTTTTCTGAAATTGCTCAAATTCTATCTATGCGTACGAACTTTATATCGAAGTATTTAAAAAAATACACATTCAAATTAAGTATAAAAAATAGCATGCTAACTAAAAGTTTACCAGATACAATTTCCATTGACTGTATCCTAGTATTACTTGAACGATCGAGTGATCGTCCTCTATAAGATGAACGATCATAATGTGGTTGATGCACAATAGTTGAACTCGATGAAGGGGCATGAGCTTTTGAATTTTTGAAACGTGATGCGCGTGATCGTAAATCAAGTTTCGGCTGAAAAAAATAAGAAAAAAATGTTTAAAATTAGGAGATAGTTTCAGAATGGTGTGGCACGTATAGCAATAAAACAAAATGCAAAAATGTATAAAAAAGGATAGATATCAAAAACGTCAACATTCAAAAACTAAATCATTCACTGTCTGCCTCATTCATATATACAAATTTTAACCATTTATTGGCAGTTATAAGTATTGAACTAAACTCAAATATAATTTAAAAAATCTTAGAAATGAATTACTACTTAAATACTATATTATAAAACTATGGTTTATTCTGTCCATGTTAATCATTGTAGATACAGTTATAGGATATCGAAAAAAATGCAAATGATACGTTTATATATTTTGAATATAACACACCAAAATGTTATTATGAGAAATTATGTACAACCTATACAAATGGGATGAAAATGAGGTGTGATTATCCAGCATATAAGTAAAACTATTATTTCACTAACCGATCACAACTCGATCAAAATATTGTAAAAAAAGTCCCGTCTTACTGTCAAAATGGCTTTATTCATAAACGCAAAATGATCTGCGACTAAATATACTTATAAAATATACTTTTTTAATAACCCCAAAAAATTGTAATTCAAATAATAATTAGATAACTATATAAGATTTATCGATTGTTTCAACGTGAATAATGTTAAATAGAAGTGGTTGATGATCAATACAATACTATTTTGTTAATACATATAATATTTTACATTTATATCAAATTGACTTTCTTTTACGTTCATTGATATTAATAGCTTAGTTGCAATGTAAAAACAGGGTTGTGTCATTAGACATAAACTGGTCTATTGATTGACAAAGATGTACTAATTAATTGGATCAAAAAAAATTACCAGTGAAATAAATTTGTTTTGCTTATTTTTATCATTCACGAAGTCATAATTATTACATACAAGTGCAAAAATATAATTTATCATTAGGTATGTAGGATGTAAGTGAATGAAATGTTGAGTCTAAAAGATTTTTGAAACACAGGATTTTTTTAATATCTTCAAATTACTATTTATTAGCAGCTTATGAGTCAGTCAACCGAAAGTGCATATTATCTAATTAGGCGGCAGGTACTTAACATTTCACAATTATAACCTTAGTAATAACGATCACACACCAGTGGAACAATATGACTATCCCTTGGTGCTGCGAGGGTTATATGTAAGTGTTCAAATCATTACAACTTCATATGGCAAAAATTAACTTATTTCGCCAATTCAAAATAAAATAACATAATGCTGTAATTAAAGTTATATTTTAAATTATTAACAATTGAAATGAATTGATATACAAATATAACATGCTAAATAACTATAACGGTTGCCCAACTTACAAATTGCTTTAAATATAACAAAATTGTATCTAGGAGTAGGAGAACTACGAAATTAGTGACGATTGAAGGGCATCTCAAAATAAAGATTAAAACATTCAATATATTTTTTAATAATTCATTGTGAAGCACAATATAAAACAATTATTATATGTGATCACATTAAAAACACAACTAGTACTATTGGTAAATTGGGGTTCATAGAGCTTAAATTTAAAATGGCAGCCTAATCAGTTATACATTCAGAAATTAATCGATTTTTAAATTTAAAAAATCTGATATTGGCTAATAAAATTTTATTTTTTAAAATCATGCCTATAGCCAAAATAGTGTTTCATATACTAACAAAATCATCATGAACTTCACTGCCTTTACATAAAAGATTAATTATTACTCCAAAAAGACCTAATATGTATACTTATTTGTAATACAATAAATTAAATAATTTCTACCATGATCAGTATATAATTCAATGAATAGCAAACAGTGCAAGTCTAGAATGTTAAATAAAATAATATATATTAGAAAAGATTTCGCTTGTATGAAAAATATATAAAAACTAACACAAATAAAAAAATAATTTCAAGATTAAGAGTTGGTGCAAGGAAATAAATAAAAAATTAATCTAAAATAACAAATCTGCCTATAATAGCTTATAAATAGCAAATTAGGTTTGTGAAAGCTTTAATAAAAACAATAAAAGACTATAATAATAAAATGTAGTATGTACTTTTTTATTTGAATTGAAACAGATATTGCATAAACGTGCAATTAAATATATAAATAAAACTATGCATTTAACCATTTTATTTTTTACAAAAATTTAACATATTCAGATGCAATCATGCAGTTATATTGTATAATGTAGCCATTAAAGATATCAAACTTAATGTGTAAACAAATAATTTGTGTTAAGTCTGATTGATATGATGGTTTATATAAAATAACGTTTATTTTTACTACTTATATTGATTATTGTGACAAAATAGTTAGCATATAATATTAACATGTAGCTAATATGTTTAAAAAGTAACATATTTAGATTCACAGATTTGGTATAGAGCTTAAATTTCAATGTTTATAAAAAACAACACATACCAAAATAGAGAACTTTGACAATCTTGGTAGTGATCTTTCTTTGTTTTTAATACCTTCTAGAGCACCTGTCTCAGCAGAGTTAGAATCAGGAATAGATTTAGATCTTCGAATGGAATGTCTACTTCGAAGAAAAATATCCAGAAGTTGTTTGGCTTCAGCTCTTACAATATTTCGCTCATCAACTCCACTTTTATAAGATGACATATTAAATAGTAAATCTTGTGGTAACTTTGAATCTGTATAAAATAAAGGAGAAATGATAATTAGATGACATAATTATTGCATTGATTATATAAATGAAAGGTATGTTAAACATCGCTGTTTAGAATTTCAATGCTATTAATATGTTATTAACATTAATTTAAATATATTGAGTATGAGTCCTTTGTCTGCAGAGGGGAGGGGGTACATCCCAGTTATATATTTTAAAGTTTAATGTGAGCTAAACATGTATGTTATAATGGTGAAATTGTTTAACATTTTCAAGTTATATATATTGTTTAATTCTTGGTTTAAATAAACATATGGGTATACGGAAAGGTCAAACCCCCACAAAAAAAAAAGGCAAAATTGTTTCAAATTTGGTATGGAGATAGCCTATATATATAAATGAAACCTTTATAGGAAAATTCAGCTCATTCTATCTATGTATATGAATTTTATGGTTGTTTTGTCCTTCATCATTAGATAGGATAATATTTTTGAAAAACTATTATGAAAATATTTTATAAACTTCAGAAAATAATATATGATTTTCTAAAGGAATTTCACTGTATAATTAATACTTTGACCTTGTGACCTCAACTTTGGCCTTGTCATGCATCATAATGTTACAACTAACTAACTAGCTCTTAAAATTGATGTCAAGATTGCAAAACCCTCTGCCCTATAATAAATATATTGTTGGTGATAAATACTACTAAATGGATTATATAATTTTCTAATGACAATTCTGAACAATTATTATCTTCAAAGGTTAATTGTTTCCTGCACTTTCTTTTACTTCCAGTTAATGATTTTTCATACGAAAATTAAAAAAAATATTTATATATGCTTCATACATGTTGGAAGTGGTCAATTTATTAGTTATACCTAATACATATTAGTTTGGTTTATGAAATTAGTATAATTAAAAATCCAACCCACACACACACATATATATTCACTAGGACATATGCAAATCAAATTACAGTAGATATTGATTGTCCAACACAGTTTTGCTCATATTCTTTATGACACTATTAACTGGTGACTAGATGTAGTGTATTTGTACTGCTGTAAATAAGATTGTACTTATACTTCATTCTAACAAAGGTTCTTGACTTTATCAAAATATTCAAAGATCACATATAACTATATAATTTTATTTAAAAAATAATTTAGGTTATTATAACTAGTCATTAATTTATTTAAAGAGGATAAAGTTTAATACAAATGTCTTTGCTGCAGCTTATACAATATATTGTATAGCTGTTTTTATCCCTGATTGTTTTGTAAATAAGAAAATTTGACCTTGCAAGTCAACTTTTATATCTTTAACTTGTTACTGAGTTTTATGGATGCAAATACATGACTACTAATGTTGTAATACATTGTGTAAAATAATTATTCTATTTTATATTTATGGAGCTATCTCAAAACTGGTGGGTGGCATGTTGTGAGCTGTTATATAAAAATTTGTTTTAAAATATTATTGAAATTATTGTCATATATTTGATAATAATTAGTTTAATTATAATAAAGAATTTTTGAAATGTAAATAAACATTTAATTAATGAGACACTCAACAAATAATGTTGCAAATCATCTTAAATATATCAATCTAAAAACTACATCTTTTTGAGATCCCTTTGAGATAAACAACCTATATATCTATAAAAATAACAAATATTCAATATTATAGTATCTATATTAATATATAACAATAGTGTCACAAAAAATATTTATTTATTGTGACATACTTTTTTGCTGGTTATTTAATCATTTTTATTGAAAAATTGGGGAAGTGTATCTCCATAATAGTGCCACTTATAACATTTTAAAAATAATCTGAGACATCCAAATGGAAATGTTTAAAACATTCCAAAGTACCTAGATAGTTAATGTATTTTACCACTGTAATAGGCATTTCGACACATATTTTGACCTTTAGGTATTTTGACTTTGGTCATATGTTCTGACCTGGAGCCTGTTTCGTGTCATATAATAATTTACGTTTCACTATTATAATTAATTTATACTTAAAAATTATATTATGCAATTGTAAGTTAATTTGATTTCTAGAGCCAACAGATCACTGAGTATGTACAGATCACTTCACTTGTATACTTAGGTGTAAAATTTAGAATGTTTTGCTTTACAGAAGCTGAAGCACTTGCTCCTTCAACTAAAAAATTTGAGAAATATTGCTGGGTGATGATAATGACAAGTAGTAAACACATTTAATGATGACTAATCAAGTAAAATGTTTAGAAAAGATTTGACTTCTATGGCAAAACTTGAATATGCACGTAAAGGTTGAGGTGCAATAGTCAAAAAGTCTATAGAACTTCTCACATTGTTCACTATGACAGGTTTTGGTTTGTCATGACCAACCACATCACACTTCTCTATTTCCAGTTTGGTAATAAATTAACCTCTCCTAGTTTGGCCTGCACGCAATCATTTGTCTTTTATTAGAAAAAAAACGACTTTTTGCAGAATTGAAAATCTAAGCATATTAAAATAACTATCAGTGAAAATGATAATAGTATTACCTATAAAGTATCATTAACAATGTTTTTTATTTATAAATTATCGACTTTTGACATGATATAAAACACGAAAATAACATATATTCAGTAGGTAGAATAATATGTTTCACAGAAACTGATAAAAATTATCATCATAAAATTATATTATCCTCAAGCTCTCAATTGGAAACCTCTGATTTACATGAACAATTCACAATGTGAGGCACAAAGATACTGGGCAATAGTGGTAAAAAAGTTGCAAATGTATTATTATTATATTATATTTATGAAACTGCATTATTATATATACCATTGCAAAAGTATATACAGAAACTGACAAATATTTTAATGCTGCATCCTAACATTCTAATCCTAACATTTATATAATAATATAATTTATATAATTCTAATCTAACATTCTAACATACTAAAAAAAATATTTTAAAAGAAAATAGTCAAATTAGTGTGCAATTTAAATACAAGTCTGATTATAGGAATATGACTAATGGAAAATAATTTTACCTACTGTAAAAAACATCCCATAAAACATAGTATCTATGAAACAGTGAAAAAACCAAATCCTAAATGATTCATGAAACTAAAAAATGCACTCTTAAAAGTTATAATGCAGTTAAAAAAACAGTTAAAGTGTACATAAAATATCAGGAAAAAATCTGTTAGCTTCTTTTGCTTGATATTATTATTGATAGATACACCAGGAAAAGCTGTTCGAAAAGGATATTTTTTACAAGAAAGTGGAGCAGTAATCTCTGTGGTGTTCTTGTTGCTACGCTTCTTAGGTGCTAGCTCTGCCAATCTTTTCTTTGTGTAATTATTGTGAGATTTTGCTGCTACCTCTGAAAAGAGTAAGATATGGATACTTTGGAGCTTTGGATACAATCTCAGTCTTCTTTTCACAAAAATTTTGTATTTTCAGAGCCTTCTCCAAGCAATGCTTTGTTAGTTTTTCATACACCTCTTGTTTAAAACCTTCATCTTGTCAACAAGACGTTTGGGAACTGCGGTATGGAGATAATTAACACTTCGAAAATAGCTGCAGGCTGACTTATTAATTTTAAGAAATGATTGCTTTACTATCTGAATGCTATTTACCATAGTTGAATCAAGGCGCAGTTCCATAATTAAGGCTATGTCCCATTAAGTTAAAATTTTATACTAATTCTGGTCCATGCAAAATAGTCAGTAAACTAAGTGATCATTTTCGAAGTAATGGAGACGCAAGAAGAGATGACCATCGTGTATCAAAAGGCATTGAGGTGCTAGATGGTAATTTACCAATGACATAATTTCAGAGTTCTTTTTTAAAGTCTAACATTTAATTATCCTGAATAATGTTAGTACTTTCTACCAAAGTGTTAAAAAACTTTGCTCTGAATATCTGGCAAAAGAACAAAAAGATGTCTCGGAAATTAGTTTTTTTAAATAAACTTTGCTAGCAGATACCAAGAAGTTGAACTGTAAGCTCTTTGAAGATGCTCTTTAACCTTAAGTCAACGCAGTTCTTTAAAAATATCAACTGATCTTAGGTAGAAGAATCTAGAGGCAGCAAGTATGAAAACATTGAGAAAACAGAGTAATTATTTGCCTTGATAAAACAGGCATTTTAGAATTCGTCCAACACGTTCTGAACCCTCTGTTGTATACCTTTTCTTTTTCAAATAATTTTGGTATACCCTCAAACCCCTTCTCATTCTCTTCATTTTTAGGTGAATCACAAGACTTCAAAAAATAGAAGTTAAAAAGCCTGAGTTCTGGCCATGGTCAGACAAATGTAACGCCTGTGTAAGCTGGAAGGCATCCCATTAGGTTTTCCAACTTCTTCTTCAGCTTGTCAACAGTATAGTCTGCTATGACTTAGCTGGGTGTTAATGATCCCAGGAACTTGTGTCAACTTCTTCTCATGAATTTAGAAATGTTACCACAAAATTTTCCATACAAATTTGAATAACTCTCTTTTATTAAATCAATTAGTAATAAAAATCTAAATACATTTACTTATTCACAAATGTATAAGATTTTAATACACAAGTATTAATAAACAAATTCACAAAAAAACAAATTTATATTTCAGCTGATACATATTCACAACTCATAATAGACTAGATGCACTGCTCAAAGTCTTCCTTTTTTCCGAATTAAGAATGCAACAGTTATTGAATTAGAAGGGGAACAATAAACTTATGCAGTTTAATAAAATTAATTGTTTATAAAAATTACCAAAACAAGCATTGTATTGAGGCAAAAGAAAATGAATACATTTATCTCAAGATTTTCTAAATAAGAAGCAGCAGAATTTACATGTCATTTAGTACCACAAATGGTCAACAACCAAAATGGAACAACACATTTTCCTGCTTATCAATGTATTTTGATTGCATTGCAATGGTTTAGGAATTGGAATATAAACATGACTAATATACAGGTCTGTGCTATTGTTTAATTAATTTGTTTTAGTTTCCATATGAGAAAATATACATAAGATAAGAGAAAACATACAGTCTTACTGGAAAGTATTCAGCCAAATGTTAATTATTTAAAAAAATGAAACCCATTTTATTGGGATTAATTAAACTTATATTTCTGCCAGATTTTATTAACACAAAATATATAATATAAAACAAGTAAATGTTATTAAGATTAGATAGAACATTAATATTTCAAACTAGTACTTGGTCATCCATTCCTTAGCAGCATTCACTCACTTCAGTCATCTGGGCATGGATTCAGACAGATATGTTGCAATAATCTTAGGTGACAGTCAGACACTAATTGCAGAAAATTAAACTTTGTTCAAGGATTTTATTTCAAGGATTGTCCCCAAATACAGTATTCTTCAATTAATTCCACATTTTCTAAATTCAATTGAGATCAGACAAATTTCCAGGCCATGACATCACAGCAATTTTCTTATTTTTAGCCAAGTTGTTAATTTTTTGGCTTTGGGTGAGTTTACGTTTGGTTTTAAATTTGGTTTTAGCTTAAATTTTGGCTTAACTCCGGCGATAAAACCAAACGGAAACACTTTAAAAAGTAAAAGTTTTAAAACCGCGCAAAGTGTTGTCGTTTGGTTTTAAC
>JAUZND010091428.1:0-15136 GCA_034780555.1 Coelogynopora nodosa
TATTATTTCTGATTTATTTCTTTTCTTTCTATCTGGTGAGCTGATTTTGCCTGATTGATGGTTCTAATCAATTTTATATATACTTGGTATGGTTTGACTGTAGACCATTTTTAGACATGAATATGATGTCCAAAATTAAATAGATTTAAGTTGATTATATATCAATATGCCTATAACAAAATTAAACATTACCAGTACAATTTTAGCAGCTTGTAACTGTTGAATTACCCTTTAAATGTATTTATATTACTCAAAGTCTGATCAAAAAGTTTCAGGAAGTGTAATAAAATGATAAGATGATTAATTTGCAAACAAGAAATCTGGCATATTTTGCATAATTTATTTAACTCTTCTACATCCATATAACAAAAGGCCAAACAATTTCAATGACATGTTAAAAAATAACACGAAAGTTATATTTTTAATTGTAATTTAGATTTATTAAAAATGAAATCAGAATATATTTAAAAACTATTTTGTTAGAACAGAAGATTGCTTAATATATCACCGAGAGCAATAAAGTTATTTAGTTTATTTAAAAAATTATTATATGTAAACACAGCATAAATACAAATATAACAAAAACTCCAAAACCAAACATGCTACCCATGCCATAGCAACATGAATTATATATATCGTAATTTTGAATAAAAAACTTACGAAAATTGAAAGCAGCAGGAGCCGCAAATAGTCCTGACGTCGGTGCATTATATTGCGTTAGGCTTGTACGAAATACTTTCGCAGCACCAAAAAGACATCTTCGCGCAGCCAACATTGTGCCTCTAGCATATAATGGCGTCGGAAGTTAAATGTAGTAAGTTGCCATTACCGAAATATAGCACAACTAATTAAGTAGTTGATAAAAACAAAAATTTGGACTAAAAACAAAAAATTATAAAATTATAAGGAAGTGGCTATTACAAATTATAAACCATTTAAAAAAGGTATATAATTAATTCAATTTGTATTTAATAATTTAAATTAATTATATTTATTCATGTGTTTTTATTTTCAAGAATAGCAATTTTTGTGAATTATGTAACTTGTTCAACAATTAAACTATTAAATATGAACATATATGGGAAAAATTGTGTTTTGTCTTAATATTTGCATATCATTTCTTAATTTATCCACAAAAAACTTTTTAAATTAATCTGGATGGTAGGTTAATATATTATCCGACATTAGATGAATTTATAAAAATATCTTACAATAGATAGTTAATTTATTAGGTGTAATAAAATGTTTTTGTGTGATTAACTACGAATTCTATATTTATATAATTACCAGTTAAATTTATTGACCCAAAAACCCACAGATGTTAACTAAATATACTGTCAAATTAATATTTTAAGGAAATTACTACTGTCAATGATGGCCATCTTGAAACTGAGACATTTTAAATTCATTTTCGATGTTCAGAATTTGTAATTCAATATAAACATCAAAAGGTTTTAAAAAATTGACAACTCTTTTGATTGTCTTTTATAGTGTTCGGGTATTTTTAATTATAAATTAACCCACTTATTATGACGATAATACATTGGACTTTCACGGTTAGAGATATATTTCACTTATTTTTATAAATTGCATGTATATTGTAGATCAGTGCAGCACGTCTCTTATAGTTGGTATATTCCGATACACAGTAAATAATTATAAGGTTTCTCTATAGACTTGAGGGTAGTGAAACTTTAATATTAAAACATCTAATTAAAAAATAATTGGTATGAAAAGATGTTTTATGCTATTATTATAAATATGACTTATTCTAAATAATCTAGAGGTATTATATGCACTTTGCTATAATATATGATAGATACTAAGATATAAGAAGTGTAGGCCTATACATACTATCAATACCACAGAGTAGATCACTACTCTGTGATCAATACTACGTGAATATTGAATGGAACCTAGTTGCTATTAATAAATAATAGGGACTGTAAATAATATAATTTATACATACATCCATGTTTAAAGAATATATATTGAAACAATATACAAACAATTACAATATAGTAAACAGCTAGAAAATCATTGTTTTATTATAAACTAATAATTTACATTACAATTACTCATTGTGCATAAAGGCATGAACGAGTTTCTGAGCTCCATACTCCTCGAACATACCCCAAACAGTATGGTATATGTATCAATTATATACACCAGAAAACTCAAATCAATCAAAACAACAACTTATTAAAACATATCTTAATTAAATTTTGTATTATACGTAAGTGTATATTATATTTATAAGCTTTACAAGACAATTACAAGCTTAATATAATGTACTAGTGTTTAGTTTGTCCGAGGAATGATAATATTCTGAACTTTTTATAGGTTATCTAGTGTACATTTCCCTATGCTTCTGCATTACAATTGTGTTTTGAATAAAATATTATTATTAAATTTAAGGTGCATATTGCCTACCACTCCACGAAATCTATGCTACCATCCTTACGGAATCACATTATTTGTTTAATTTTATATAAAATTACTAAGCTATTAATATAATAACATATACGATTGGTTACAATAAGTGATGCTTACGTATTATAAATGTTATAATTACATAAACATATAGACTGAAGGTGTTCGACACATGTTCGCAAAGATTGTCTTCCAGTTGGCTAACAGTCCCAATTAAAACCACACTTTTCCCAGTTCATGATAATTAAATTAATTATTGAAACAAATTCATAGCTTCACTAAATTGTCGAGTAAAATCTATGACCGCTATTCGCGGATATTATCCATGTATATTGCCATAATACCGTCAGCTATTGCTACCCATTGCTAACACGATAATCGAAAATGGTTCGAGATGATATATATCAGAACCTACATACACATGTTTTGAAATCATTTTGAAAATTGTATACGTGCAATAAGGAATTTGTATGAATCGGGCACAATACCGAATCCGTTTTATAAATTTCATAACTACACAAAATTGTGGTAACATTCATCCTTAATTGTCGTTAGCTTAATATAAATTACAAAAAATAGATGATAGATCACAAACGTTAGATTATATTTTGTCTTCATCAATAATATTCGACTCTAGACAGAGAAAACATTGACAGAACAAATATGGAGACTATTCTCAAAGAAGTTATTCTGGGTGAATTTGTACACAGGCAGGCGCATGGCCAAAACACGAAGTATAATACACTATTTTGGGTAATAATCAGTGTGGAAATAAGCAAAACATCACCTTTGATAGAAAAAAGGCAAATGGGTAGAAAGTACAGATCACCACATCACAGTGAGAAACCTAAGATTCACACCTAAGAAAGTGAATCAGAATAGTAAGTGTTTAAATATATATATTATCTATATACATATATGTATATATGTATATGTATATGTATATATACACTCAAAAAGTTAAATCTCACAGAGAAACATAGTTGTGATAAAAGACGTCAAACGTCACATACATGAATTCTTATTTAATCCTTATAAGAAAAACAATTACATATAAAAACAGTAGAATTATGAATTATTTTTGGCTAAAACATGGTTTGATTGTAATAAATAAAAACGAATGAAATAATTTGGACACTATCCAGTAAAATTTGCTACCTGGTGATATTTATTGCTTCTGAGTGAGACAACTTCATTCATTTACAGCACACGAAGTATCTCAGAATGTACAATATATGCTGATTAAAACGGGAGTAGGTTGGGGTACCCAAGTAAACATGTAGACATCGAAATCTCGATACATATATATTGCGCTGACAATAAATTAAATACAATTTATTATTGGGTTGAATAACACAGCAGGAAGAGAAAATAGTTAGAGGTCTGAAGTCCATGTAGACTACGTATAGTAAAATGATCAATATGGTGTACGTTTGTCTGGTCGGCAAAGGCTGGTGTTATATGTCTAGAATATATTATAAATGTGGCATTTCATAGCGGAGAGTAGTACCGTTAAAATTTAATAAAAAATGTAATCAAATATATTGAAAAACTTTTCAAAGGATAACATATTCTACAATAAATTACATGACAAATATTAAGAAAGATGAATTAATAAAGTGATTTTCTATCTACAAAATTATCTTCTCCGTATTTGAAGTGCCGCAGATATAACAACACACCAGTAATGTGAGTAGTTAGAAAATAATCAATAACATTGCAAGTGATTTAGTTAACAGTAGCAGCCACCAGCTGAAGTGTCACCAGATTTGGAGGTCAGATTAATGCCTGCTCGAGCTTCCTGTTCCCATAATCCAGGAGTTTGGATGATCTAAAGAAGAGAGCATCGACACTATGGATGTAATGGATGCAGTTGATGCATACATTATAGAAAATAGAAAAATAAAATTTTCAAAAAAGGGACCGTATATTATGTGACATCCGGATGGGTTCAAAACTTAATTAAATTTTAAACAAATTCATGCCTTAATTGATATGTGAAATAAATAAAATTAACACATAATTCGTTTGTCAAATAAATAACATATACAGTATATGTATAATTAGCGGCTATAATGTTGCAATAACTGGCAATATATGTAACTGGTGTTATGAATATATTTATGCAAAATTAATAAATCTAATATAGTGAATTTCCTTTTGTACCAATAAGCCAGGGTTCATATGTATTATTTTCTAAAAATAAATTCCGGACCTTTCATAAACATTAAACTTTGTGGACATTGTACTCTATGTGTGCAATATCTATTTATTTATAATCGAAATAGCATCTTAGAATTTTACACATCTAAATGAAGAAGCAGCTCAATTGTATGCTTTTGTCAATTATCTCAGACTCTAATAGTAATAGTTTTAGTTTACTTTTGCCTGTCAAAGCATTACGTATAACCAGAAGAAGGAAATATATATATTTTAATAGTGTGGTTATATAATATAGTTTAAATTAATATAAATATTTGTTTTAAAAAATGTACATAAAACATACACACAACGAGATAGTTAGTTTTATCCTACCATGCATTTTGGATGATAATTAAAAACAATAATCTCATATCAACATAAAGTTTGATAACACGGATAATTTCAGCACAATTTTCGAAAAGTCAATAACATTAATTTAGTAGTAAAAATAACCTCTTTTATAATCACATGTTATACTATTTGCAAATGTGTCATATATGTTTCAACGGCCAAATATTTATTTTAACTCGATTATAAATAAAGTTAATTTAATGGAAATTGTCGTCTTTTAAATTTCACAATAAATTAAAAATATTTATTTGTCCTACTACTAATATTTACTACTTACTTAAAATGTTAACTACGTAACATATTTACTTTCAAAGAGTAAATTTTTTTCAATTTATATCTGATAAATACTGATTCCAGACATATATGTAAGTCTGGAATAATTTTTTGTTGATAATATGAATAATTTAGAAAAATTAGGCAGAACAAAAAAAAACGTATTATAAAATATTGTATTAATTATATTGAAATGAGATTACGTAATAATAAAAACGTGTAGTTAAAATGTTTAACCACACGTTGTACAATATTAGTGAAGCTGTTATAATACTATATTATTTCACAAAAATAAACATGACAAATTTTACGAATAAAAGCATTTTTACAAGAAATTTGCCTTGAGTAACACAGTCACAAAATGGAGTTTAATTAAACTAATGCAATATAGAGCGAATTTAATACTAACATATTAATTTAAGCAAAAGATTGTGTCTGTCGACACTTTTATAGACACTTTCCGTAGACAATTTTATACTAATTAGTAGCACACACTAATTCCAATTCCAAGCGTCTCTTCTTTTTTTTCATTTCATTGATCTCTTCATTGGCAATGGCAACCAACCTGAGGCATAAGTGAAGAGCACTGACGAAGTTTTCGGAAATCTTGCGGCTTTTTGGAGATTGCACAAGTTGGTGGATTACAAATCAAATTACAATATTTTAGAAAAAAAAAATATATAAAAAAATATATATATATTAGAAATAGAATATATATTGTTTATATAATAAAAAATATACAGAATTTTTTGAAAGACCTCTTTATCAAATCTTAGTACTTTTTAAGTATCTAGTAAAACAATTTTTTTAAAGGATCTGATATCAAATCTAAATACTTTTGAGTACTTTATAAGTACCTAGTCAAACTAAGCACTTCTAAGCACCTCTAAGCACCTGTACGATCCCTGTATATAAAATTAATTAAATCAATAAATATCTCACAAGAAATGATTATTTTTCAATTATTTTTACCATAAACAATTATTGTTATGAACCACATAAATTCAATAAACATGGTAATTATTTTAAAATAATTCTTTATGAATTTATCTGCATAAATTGTCTAAAAATTATTAGCTTACTGGATATAAATTTATTATATAGAATTTTAAATAAAATTAAATATATATACACTACATATAGTCAAAACAATTTTAATGAAACCATCATTAATGTATCCAATATTAATTAGTTATGAAGTCACAGCAATATAGCCTGTATTATATGATAGATAATGGTATATTAATACATATGAATATATTCAGCATACAACAGAGACAGAGATTATCTATATCATTACATTACTGTGCCACCTAGCATATAATTATATATACTGTATATACTGTAAACACATATACATATCAAATGAGAGTTTATTGGTAGTTTTAATCAAAATATAGTTACATACATAATAAAAGAATATATATATATATATATATATATATGTACAATATATGTAAGTGAAAGTTAAATATAATAAAAATATATATAGAAATAGTATTTTTTCAAATATAATAGTTGAAAATATATAATACAATAATAAAATATACATACTACTAACCTTAGATATAATATAGAAGCTATATTAGAGTGAACAACTCTTCTTTATATATTATAAACATACAGAAAATATTTCATTAAAAAATATGAGCAAATAGTACAATTTAATAAAAATAGCATTTACTGAGATATACAATATTTGTAATTGCAGTTATATTTTATAAATATATGGCTGCAGCAAAATATAATAGCCATGTGCCTATTATATTAAAATAAGGTCACTATCATTTATTAGTTTATTTAATTGAATGTATACAGATGTATAAACATGAGAATTCAAATTAGAAACAGAAATTTATGTTTTTTAATAAATAGATATTTAGCATTGACAGGTGATTGTTTTATAACTAAATAAATAATAGTTATCAATGACAATATTATATAAGAATGAAATGCCAACAGTATATATTTTATATAAAATAATTTACAAAAATTAATCTTAAATTAAAAATTAATAATAAAGAGAAGATAATTTTTATACAATCAAGTCAGAACTCATATGGAAAATGTAATACACAGCTTTGCACGGATAGTATATCCATTTTAGTGTTTCAAGGTAAATATAGCATTATTATTATATAAAAACAATGAAATACTAGACAGTGTCCAGTATTAATATTATATACACATATGTACATATATTGTTTCCATTTGAATATTACTAAAATTAAGTCTGAATCCATATGTCAAATTTTATAAACAACTTTGCATGGATAGGAGGGCCTTCAGTCAGATTTACATGTTATAAATTACATGATTATATCCAAAGAGGTATTTATAGTTCATTGTCCAGTATTACACATAATATATACATATATATTATACATATCAACATCTATTGTTTCCATTTGAATAATATATATAAATATATATATATATATATATATGCACATCCACATTATAGTATATAAATAGTCTATATTGTAGTCCACCACTTCTGCACAAAAACACAATCAAAACTTAAATTTAAGCATATTCCATATACTGTATATCTCATTGGTGTAGGAATTTTTAATCATGTAGAATTTAGTCACCAATGCTAAATTAGGAAATGCCCACAGACTGTTATATTTTTATTGGTTATTAAATGAACGAAAAAATAACAGATACATTTGTATGTGAAAATAAATCACAAACTTAACGAAAAGTAAATATTTAAAAACGTGCACGTCAGTTGCTAGACAAATGTAATCGTTGAATTCTTCAACAACGAGTAGCGTATAGAAAATTTCACAAAACGGATTAAAATATTCAAAAGACCTTGACCTACATAAAAACAAAACGGTTTGATTTTTCTATAATGTAGCATGTGCAAAAAAGAATACGCCGCAAAAAACAAATGATGACATCACAAATTTCTTTTGACAATAAACAAGCCGTTTCTAATAAAAGGCCAAATACATTAAAATTATTTTAAGTGAAAGATAGTGTCCGTCGACACTTTAAAAATTCCTGGAAAAATCCTGGAAAATCTGGAATAAGTGAGAAGTATGAGTAAGTCAATACCAAACTATGATATCCGCACTAATTTCAATAAGTAATTTAAATATTACATCACAGAATTTACAAAAGCAACAGTTGTAAATTAGAAACATAACTATGTTGCAACAGCCAAATATTTATTTAAACTCGATTATAAATAATGTTACTGTAATAGAAATTATTGTCTTTTGAATTATACAATATATAATTTTATTTATTTGTCCTACTACTAATATTTACTACTTACTTAAAATTTTAACCACGTAAAATATTTACTTTCAAAGATTTTCAATTTACATCTAATAAATACTGATTCCAGACATATACATAGGTACAATATTTAATTTGTACCATTTTTGTTAATAATATGGATAATTTCAGAAAAGTTACGCATATAATATGTAACTGTATTTAAAAATTTTAACCACATGTTGTAGAATATTGGTAAAGGTGTTATATACTATGATATAACACAAAAATAAACATGACAAATTTTACGAATAAAAGTATTTCTATAATAAATAGTCACAAAAAGGAGTTTAATGAAAGGCAATACATAGAGCGAATTTATTGATAAAATATCAATTTAACCAAATAATTGTGTCTATCGAGACCTTAAAAATATGTCTTGAAAATTCTGGGAAACCTGGAATAACTCGTCCCAGTAAGCAAGTCGATTACAAATTAAATTATTCGTACTAATAAGAATATAAAATTAAATATTACACTATGAAAGTTACAAAAGAAACGGTAGGCAAAATGAAAGATTGGCATAATATATCCAAAACTTTACTGATACTATTACACACTCACTACTTATTAAATAAAAGTAAAATATATTCTTAGAGATTTATTATCACCCCAAACAATTAATGCGCATGTAACATATTTAAATGTCATTAATTTAAATTAATGGTTATTTACACGACTTTGGTAAAAGAAAACTTTTTAAACGAAAAAGAAATCATAGACTGAGAAAAGATCGAGATTTATATTTCATCCGACGTTGATTTTATTTTGAACATCGCACTATTATAATCACTTAATATTATTATTTAAATTAAACAGTGTTACTTCAGAAATGTTTAATATTTATTTGATGTCGTGAACCTATTAAAATTAGAAGTTAGGAATATTTTGTATAGAATGGATATATAAAATATTTGATTTCCGCTTGGATTAGAAAATTATACAGACTATATGAAGCAATCCTTCATCGGCTTCTCCATGGTGTGTAATCTATATTTAATATCACATTGTAGTATTTAAGTAATACAGATAACAATTATTCCACTACTAAAATCAATTGATTTAAAAACTATGGGACGTATATACTTTATATTTCATATCTATAGGCAATAACAGCAAAGGGTGGATTTCATAAAGCGGTATTTGCAACAACCAGTATTAACGCTAATATGGACTAAAATCAATTTTATTTCATTCCAAATGCAGTTTATTGATGGCTGTGGTATTTGTAGTATTATTATCTGATTATTGATTATCTAAAGTGCATCATGATTTATGTATTATTACGTAGTAGCTATATTGCGTAAGTATTATTCACTTTACAACTATGTAAGTCTTTCTATGTTATTATTCAACATTACTTGGCGCCTTCAACAGAACCTGAACTTCAACCGCACCTAACCCTTCAACATCTTCCAGAACTGCCTATTTTAAAGCGCCTTGTATACTTCCCGATCCATCATGTTATTCTCAAAGCATACTCTCTCAAGATGATATCATGACCCTTCTAACATCTGAGAGAACATTATCCTACAGGATTTCTGTTTCCAATATCTTCTTGTAGAAATTCCTAATCAGTTGGACCTGTAATCGGCCATGGTTTCTGTATAGCACTAAAAACGACAGTTCCTATTGTTCCTAATGTCATTGTTTCAACCAGAAACCCACCAATGAAATATATCCATTTGTCGATGGTGTATTTTGAAATTGGAAAAAGGCCTTTGGACCTAAAGTGAGTTATCTCGACCAACATATGTTACGTGAAGGACACAAACTTTCTGCTGATAAAGCATTCTTCATTTCTTAAGACTCATTAGCCTGAAAGTAATATATGCACTCAGTTAAGTCAGCAGTATGAAATAGAACGAGCAAAAACAAAGGCTGGATTATTATCAATAATCGACGTTATCATCGCTATATAGGTCAAGGGAACATTCATCTACATAGTATGTAACTGGCATCAGACAATGGAAAGAGAAGATGAGATTTTCGATTTTTTTGTTTATCAAAAATGTAAATATAAAAAAAAGCAACACCTCCGCAATGCAAAGTTCAATGCAAATTAAATGTCGCCTAGAATCCAGACTGAGATAATTCTAGTATGTGAAAAAGATATTCCCCGGAACATATTGAAAGCTATACCACGTTATTGGAGTTTACTAGTAGACGAAACTTAGGATTGTTCTGTTGTGGAACAAATTAACATTTGTGCTAGTTTTCTAAACCAAAGTTCTGAGATTTGCGAAAAATTAGTTAGGTTTCTAACTGTTACCGTGCTCATACAATTTCCATTACCATTTTAAGGAGTATTGAAGAATGCGGCCTAGAAAAATGTCATCATGTCACCTAGTCGGTCAAGGTTATGATAGCGATGCTGTAATGAGTTCAAGTAAGAATGGTGTTCAGAGTAAGATAGCAAAAATACATCCTTATACCATGTACGTCCATTGTCGAGCCCATATACCTAATCTCGCTCATCTTTACCAGAATGGTGCGTGACCTATATTTAAGCTGTACGAGAATGGTGCGTGACCCATATTTAAGCTGTACGAGAATGGTGCGTGACCCATATTTAAGCTGTACGGGAATGGTGCGTGACCCATATTTAAGCTGTACGAGAATGGTGCGTGACCCATATTTAAGCTGTACAGGAATGGTGCGTGACCCATATTTAAGCTGTACGAGAATGGTGCGTGACCCACTTGTAAAAATACCAATTTATAGGTAATAGATTTTCATAAAAAATTAATCAAGAAATAAAATTTGAGTTATTGCTCATGTTAGGAAAATAATCCAGTTTTTACGATGTTGTCATAAAGGTGTAACTGATGTCTCAATATACATACCTTATAACATATCTCAGATTATATTACATTATATTATCATAATGAATTCGAAAATTAGCAATAATAGATAAAGGACGTATTTTGAAATTTAGTGAAAATGTTTATCAGCATCGTAAAAGAAATCGAAAATATCCCGCGTGACACCTATAGTTCTTTTTTGCTAACAACTTATCGAGATAACAGAATCAAAATATAAATGTAATTTTATCAAGAATTTAATTTGTTCAGTTACGAATACATAGCTCATTATCTTGATATTCTATTTTTTGTTGACTTCCTTTCTGACATCGTTATAACGCTATATCTAAAAAATAAATTTAAAATCGATTATGTATGTGTCAACATTTCGAAGTTAGAAACTTTAATGACTCATAATTTTAGACAAAGAGAGTTACAGTTTTTAACTTCGAAACATCGACAGTTGTATTTTTTAATAAATATGTTAATTTTTAATTTTTAATTTTTACTATTTAATTATTGTTCCAGCGCTATGGCTTTTCACTCAACAGTAAATAAACGATTACATTAATTTATATGTATCATACAAAGCCCGCATACTTGAAATTAAATAATATCCATATTTTCAACTGTAATAAGCCTCATACATATTAGTGTTACACCATCAAGACTTACCACACCTTCAAAGGATAGTCTCTTGTTGTAAGCTGCTTTCTAACAATAAAATATATACGTTTTGTGAACAAACATCTGTAACCATCAACAAACCTACCTCAATAGCTTATAATCAATTGTCTTAATACAATATTAATACAATTGTCTAACACCATTTCACATGTCTAACACACTTTCAGTTGCAACTTTAAGAACAAAAATATTAAAATGTTTTAATAAAACATTTGCAATATCTAATAACTTATTCATTTCGTATGTACTACTTTGCAAAGTAGTGTAAGGATGACGGTTAATAACAGATTGCATTGTTTAGCTTCAAGGGATAATACATACACTTTGTTAAGATAATGTTCTTGAATGTTATACAATTCGGTCGGTACTTTATTTGATGGACAGTCATTTTAATACTGCCGCTGAGGTTATACTGTATTACTGTTTTACTGTGAGACAGTTTCCCAAAAGTTACGCCATAATGTACAATATTTTTGCTCTCCGTAAAAATCTATCAAACTGTATAAATATGAGTTAGCTAAGTTTTCAAGACACCGACGATAAATAGTCTTTCAATTAATAATATATCTCTCCTCAAAATATTACTAAAAAATGCCCTAACACTTGTGAAAAATGTTAATATTATGCTTATGTTATATTATAATTGCTAAAATGCATTTTCTTTTAATTATCCATATTTTTAGGTTAAGTAAATTCTGTATGAAATGCATTAATTCTAGGTCATTGATCTTACTTATCTAGTTAATTTATTTAGTTTGTATTATTGTTTGTTAAAATATAATATTCTTTCTTTACTTTAAAATATAGGACTAAAATGTACCCAATTAAAATTACTTGTAATAAAAATTATTTTTACAAATTGGAATTTAACATGATTGATTATTATCGTATTTTAGGAATAAAAGTGTGCACCTAATGTTAACGTCATTAATAAAAAATGCTATCATTTCCTTAAATCGAAATGTTGTATTAATGATGTTGCTAATGTTGAACAAGTATGTTGATATGCCAAACTTACTTGCAGAATATATAAAATGTAAGACACATTGTTGGCATGCACTATGTTTAAATATTTTTCTGATTGATTCACAGTTTAAATAGCTATTAATTTTAATTGCATAGTTTAATTATCCATATTAACATACGTATAAATGTATATTGTAAAAAATATATAAATTAGCCGATTGATCCCTTCTATAAACCCGCCAGTGTATTATTATATAGACATAATACTTATAAAAATAATGCTGTGATGATGCATCAATATTTATACATAACATTTATAGTATATAAAATTAAAGTTGTATTGAAACAATAAAGAAAATGATATGTACATAATTTTTTTATTTATTTTAAAATATGTAAAAATATTAATTTAACAATATATCAAAAGTATACTCAAAAACTCAATGATTACCTTTTCTTTTGAATTGTATGAAATCTGTATTGGCTTCCATATAATATTACACACTACTGTAATAGCCTGCTGCTTCATTTAATATATTTGTTGTCCCAGTTATTTGAAAAATGTCATTACTAAAAATGTTGAATTCTTCTGTAACCAATCTCAATGTAGTTTTTCGTCTACGATCTTGTTATTACCATCTCGTACAAAACCAGACGTTATATCTAAGTGTATTAATTAAATCACTATATCTGTAGAATCAACTGTTAAGCAGTATAATTCATATCAGGTCATGAAGAACAAAGCATTTAAAAAAAATGTTATTAATGAAATCTTTAAAAAAAGAAGGATTAAAATTATATTTTTTAATTTTACATTTTTAATAGTATGTCGTTTATCTCTTATTACTTTGAATTAGTGATATGTAAAACTAGGACCTGTTCCATTAAAACTGTTAAAAAATTAGCAGCTTTGGGTATTTATTAATTTTGTATCACAAATGTTAAACAATTTTGTTTTCCAATTAATGTAAAAATATAATGCTGAATAAAATATCCGGCATTTTTCTCACCATATGGCGTGTGTAGTTGCGTCAATCTAATGTCTGTGTGAGGGATTCGTGTATTTTTGGACAACTCTATAAGAATTCAAATAAATGTAAAGCTAGATCCTCGGATATAACATAATTTATAGACCAATTAAATTCTATTTATACTCTACCTATATATTAACAGTTGTTCTGGCTTGACATTCCGTTTCCAACTGTTTGGGTTGTATGGACCGTGTATCTACTTATTATACACAGTTTTATATTGAATGTGACGTGGAAGAAGGTATATGATGAGGTAGAGGTCGAAAACATGTATTTTAGTCACGTATACATAATACATGACACATAATGTATATATATATATAGGATTATACGTTTCTTTCTCGTAATACATATTACAGACGTCACAACGAGACGGTCATGAACAGTCCTCACAGTTCTATAATTTTTGTTCTAGCGGTATTCTTGCCAGCAACAGTTTATCCAGCTAAATTTGAGCAAATCCGTGGCGAAGGCGAGGTAGCCCTTTACGACGGCACGTCGGAACACGAGGGCACGGTTTTTGTTCTACGCCAAAATCGATGGGGCCCCATATGCGACGATACTTGGAGTCTAAAGGAGGCCCATGTTGTATGTCGGCAGCTGGGTTATCCCTATGCTCTCCGGGCTCTGAAGAATGACTATTTCCGCACGGATCATGGAGGTTTGACTCTTACAATTGTTATATTTAGTAGGTCATGCAATAAAATATAATGCAACTTACCAACTTAGCTGATGATGCCGTGTCAATTTTCAATTCAAATTATGGCATCGATTTCATTATATGAAATGTCAATGCTATTTATTACTTATTTTAGTTCAAATGTTACTTATTTATAATATATCAAAAATAATTTTACATTGTTATATTATATGTAATATATATTTTATTTAAAAGTATATAAATGAAGCCATATGTATCACATACAGGTTAAATAAATAATTTATTTATAATTTATTATATTAACTTATTATACATGAATATATATATATAAATATATATATTTATAATCATGGAATTAGTCTCACAAAAACCCTGGAATCTGCCTCAAACCCGGAATATGCCTCACTTATATAAAAATAATCCCGGAATTAGCCTCG
>JAUZND010091439.1:0-15136 GCA_034780555.1 Coelogynopora nodosa
AGCTATTCGGATGACAGGCGAGCTCAACCAATCAGAACATTTTCCCCTCTGTGCAGCGGGCGTTTATATGGAAAAAATGACACTCTAGCAGTGGGTAGCTTAAACCAATTTACATTGATTTCAATTGTGTTTATTTTTAGATTTGCTTCTATTACATAATAAAGGGGTGATTTAACAGGTGGGTCACCCACTGGTAGGAGCAACTTTTTTTATGACCCAACTGTTGAGTCACCTGGAAGGAAAGGGTTAATGTTTGAATTTTATTTGAATTGGTTTATACATAAATATAGTTAAAATAATAAGATGGTTTTGTGATAAAAATATGAAGTATTAAAATTAATTTTTTTAAACATTAAAAGTGATTTACAATATAGAATTCATTCTTGTAAGTATACTGTATATATAATTTTTTAATAATGCTGAACTGTGTTAAGAATAAAAGTATTCTAATAATGCTATTAATAGGATCAATGCATAAAAAAAACAATTAGCAAAAGGAATAACATATTGTAAACTTCTCATGTAAAGGCAATTTCAGATTACAGACATTATATTATAATCTTACTGACTATGGCAATTGTGTATTTTATTCCAATTACCACTTTATATTATATTGTTTAATGTTTGATGAAAAATTTTGTATTAAGTTTTAAATACTAAATTTTTCATCATACATTTTTTCATTTGTTATATTCTACTTCTATGGCCAATTATTATAATAGGTAAGCTATTATTAGTTTAACCTATGTACAACATTTGATGAAATATATTAAATTACTAGAAGAGAAGTTTAAAAAAAATTAATAACTCTATTATAATAATTATTAATTTTACATTGTAAATCAGTTTTATATTTGAAAGTGATATAAAAATATTGAAAATTTGAAAAATAACTTTTAAACTATATTTATTATTATTAAAAAGGTCCTTTCATTTATTTTTTATAAGTATATTGATTCCTGTATTCAATATCAATTTTATCTGTTGGAAGTCAAATAAATCGTCCAATTGTTTTAATTATTTGTTATAGACTTCCATTTTCTGAATAAATATAGGTTTACTGCTTAATTTGGTAAAAATATTGTTAGTTAGTATATATAATCAATTTTTATTACTTATTCATATCCTTTCTGAAAAAATTGAAGTTTAAATAGCAATTAATCTAGAAGATAGGAAATTTTAATTAAAAAATATTTTTAATTACTTTGTTGAACTTTACTTTCTTGACTTATCTATAAATATGTTATACTATAAATATGGCAGCATTAATTTTTCAATACAATTAATTATGTTGATTTTTCTCAATAGCATTTTAAAAAGAATATTATATTAAAAAACATTATAATTGAAATTTTACCACTGGCTGTATAATCATTTTAATGTTTAAGCTTTAGCATTTTTAATCAGGATACTTGAGATATTTTATGAAGAACTAATTGTTTTTCTCAAACATTTAATTTATTGACATTGTGTTATATGTGGATATTGGTAAAACTATTATTATGATTACAGTTTCCTAAAGCATAAGCTGAAATAATTCAAACTTGACATAACTGTAGCACACAAACAATATTTCAAAATCATATTTACTTTTTCTCTAAAATTATTTTCATACTAATCATACTAATAATATTTGATATTTTGAATTTAAGCTAACAAAATAGCCTATGTCATGATCACTAATAACTTTAAACTTTCTGTTAAACTGTATGCATTATTTTAAATGGCAACCTGTTGATTTATACAATAGGTGCCTATTTCTGCCAATAGGAATAGTTTTCATTTTTTTAATATTTAGTTTCATGGACATATCTTTATGGTTGAATTTTATTTCATATAAATTTCTAGTTTTTGCCATTGATTGATAGTTTCTGCAAAACTAGAATATGACATCACTACAGGATAATGATAACTTAACAATTATAATATTTTGGCTTTTGTTAATAATTCTAAGCTTTTAATGTTATAACTTTTTGTCTGTAATTTGTACACTTGTTTGAAGCTTTTATCATTGACAATTACAACTTTGCAAATATATTTTATTGATATCTCATACTGTTTCTTTTCTGTTGGTAATATTTTTTAAGTATGACTAAATGTTATGATTTAAATTATATACTTAATTATATTTAAAAGTAAAAATAGACTGATGCCACAGGGAAGATTTTTGGCCTCAATAATAAATAAAACATTTATACTTTTGATGCATGTGATTGGTACTATATGTTGATATACACATATGTACTATTTTAGACCAAATGGCCATTATATTAAACAAATTGTAACTTTGAGTTGCCACACATGTTCTTTTGGTTGAATCTGTTGCTTTTATACATAATTTAAATGGCATACTTTTTCAGGCTATACAATCAGAGGCATACTTTTTGGGATTATATTAGAGATGTAAAGTTGATCTTTAAAATTTTTCACTTACACATAAATGTTACAAAATTATTTTATAATCAATTAAATTATATCTATATGTAAATTATTTCGAATGCACTGATGCTCCAATTGTGTTATGAATAATAAAATTTGCTTTTGAGTGAAAGTTTTTAAGCAAAGTGAAAGTAATGCATTATGCGAAATTTGTTTGGAAATATTATGAAGCTAGCACTGTTTTTTCTAATTTTATTGGCAGTTTCATTGAATAACTTTTTTTGAACTTCATAATTGTTAAAATTAAAAATAGATATTTATATTTATTTAATTTAATTATAATATCGGAAATTACCAGCATTATTAAGACTAAGTGGTCTATCAATTTCAATATTATTATGTATGTGGCAGTTAATTTCATTTTAGTGGCTAAATTGACTAGGATTGTGTCCATGTTCTTTTTTGACATGAATACTGGGTTTAAGTACAACATTAAATGCACTTTTTATTATAATTAATTAATTTGTTAATATGTATTTAAAAAAATTTACATTTGACAATATTGGTACTATTTTTTTTTGTAAGTGTCATGTGCATTGTATTTATTTTCAGGTTTTAGAAGATGGATATAGATTATTAAAACAGATCACAGAAGGCCTTAATGAGACTGAGTCAACTAATGTCATACAAAGTCATGTAAGTGATTGATTTCATATACTGAGTCAACTAATGTCATGCAGTCATGTAAGTGATTGATTTCATATACTACAAGCATTAGACTCTACAATCCGCTCAAATTTGAATAAGTTATATATTGTATATTACATTAAGTATATGAATTGTGATGTAAAATATGTTCACATTTTATTAAAGCCTATAACTATTTCATTATGTAGGAGTCATACGGCATTAATATGTCAACTTTGTTAAACAAACTATTTGCAATGTGGTTTTTTTCGATTGGAAGTAAATATACCTTTTTGTATTATACTCTAATCCTAATAGTATTTTTATTTGAGAAATCATATTATTAAGAAAATGTTTTTTAATAATTTAAAGAGAAAATGTACTTTTCACAAAATTTTCTGAATTTTCTGCATCTCGTTTTTCCTTGAAAAAAAATGATCTTTAAAATGTGGTTTGGTTCCTTTTTGCTATTATATAATTTATTGTACTTATCTTATAACCACTAAAATGGTGAATTCCACATAACTTTGTTTCTTGTAGTTTTTTTTTTCTTTTCTTAAGGACAGGGAGGGTACCCTTCAGGTGACCAAAACTCCAATTATATGCCCCATCTATGATTTGTCATATCTTTTTTGTTTTGTTGATATCGACTAGGTTTTTTTCACTGCTAGATTGTGTTTGCCATTTTCTTTCATTTGGCACATATTATGGATCATTTGGATACATATTAGTTGATTATTTTACTATTTGATTCCATTTATGTTCGCATATTCGTCTATTACCAAAAAACGTAAAAAGATTTTTTCTGGTTTCTTTAAGCTATTCTAAAATATGTGACTATGCTAGACTATCTAATGACTTTAAAATAAAATGTGTTCATCCATTACCGGTAATGACTAATGGGTAACGGACAAATGGTTACTGGTAATGGATAAACAAATGAATTTACTATTGAAACAATCAATAAATAGATAAATAAATAATAGATAATAAATCAATAATATATCGTGCTGGGGGCACACTTAAGCGTATTTAAAAGTAAGTCAAGAAAAGGAAAGTCAAAACACGTCAGTGCAGAATAAAGTGTGCTTCAGACTTTGTCATTGCTGTGGGATCTGGGGAGATTGAGGTTATCCTCATTGATGTGAAAGATTGAGCACGCCCGAAAATTACCAACATCCAGCAGTCCCATCATTGGAACGTTGCTCAGGGGAACATTACTCATGCCCATCATTGCCCTATTGTTGATCCAAGCATCTTGGCTCCACTTTTGAGAATGAAAGAACCAGGGGACTTATCTTTAAGAATGGTTAATCAGTCTATGGTTCCTTCTATTTCTGGCAAACCAACGTCTTCTCTGGCTACTTCTACCAAACCAGAGCAAACAGATTCTACCAGGCTCTAAGCAAGTGCCCAAAAATGGGTCTTATTCACATTGGCAAGGGCTTCGTCACTATAGGGTCTTTGACAAAAGCCTCAAGAAGCACACTTTGTACGTTGCAGTTATCGAAGCAGTATATGGCAATTCTGCCTATGCTGTGAAGTTCCTAGTCAATTCTAGGAATATTTTAAAACTTCAAGTGTGGAAAGATGTTTCTTCACTATAAATATATCACATTATGTATATGTTCTTCCACATCTATCAATGAATCGCAGAGACTACTAGTCTTTATGGTTGCCAAGTAATCATAAAAAAGTAGCAAAATCATTCGTCCATTACTATATGGAATTGGCGTTATAGTTTATATTCAGTTAAGGTTAATTTTAATAATATTTTATGATATTAACAGACACATATTAATTTTTTATAAAATAGATTATCAAATTTTCTTTGTGTAACAAACAGTTTTTTGATTGGTTTGGTTAGTTATTAAATAAGACAATAAATTAGGTACACAAAT
The DNA here is from genome assembly GCA_034780555.1 of Coelogynopora nodosa. Lineage (NCBI taxonomy): Eukaryota > Metazoa > Platyhelminthes > Proseriata > Coelogynoporidae > Coelogynopora > Coelogynopora nodosa. Next base: position 4,968 of record JAUZND010091439.1, read on the forward strand.
AGTTAATAATTAAAATCATCTGATTAGTCAAATACGAAATTGGCAAAATATAGCGTCTAACCCATTATAAATTTATGTTAAAATATATGATTATTATTTATCAAAAAATATTTTTATTCTGTTTCTAAGAATTAATTTTGTAGTCTGGTGTTATATTATTTTATTTTACCCAAATATTATGACGATGTTATGACGTATAATAAATATATACTAACACATAATACCTGTTCCTCTTATTTTTATGAATATTATTTGGACTTGAAAAGCGTTGCCAGTCAGTTGATTATATTTTTTACAATTTAAATTGCATGCGATTTTTTCATAGCTTAACCAGTGTCAACACTATAATATATAATTTATAATGTATAAAAAAAGTATACCCTTTAGTATTTGGTTAATCATTAAAACACACACTGGTATCTTCACTGCCTTTATATTGATAATAGGTGAATCGATCTCCCGAGGACAAACGGGTTCAACTGGGCCTTCTGTATGCCGCCCTGGTGGAGGCAGGTAGCCAGAAGGCGGTAGTCTTCAATCTCATGTTGGTGTCGAAGGACGGCCTGTGCTTCGTACTCTTTGAACTCCAGCGGGTCATGACCGACTGTTGGCCACGACTGGACCAGTCCTCTCGTGTCAACGCGATTGCCCTGGTGGCCGAGTTGATAGCGAGCAGTGTGACCAATGTGGAGAACATCATTATGCACCTGCTCAAGAGGATGTCGTGTGAGTTCCACTTGACTGTAGAGGAACTGTTCTGTTCGTGTTGAGTTGAAGAGTGGCACTGTGTATTCACAAAGAGGTTCTTCTCTTTCTTGTGGACCATAATCAATCACGTATATTTTGAGGCATTTTAATTAAAATTGTCCTTGAATTTGGAACGTAAACTTTATATTTAATTTTTTTTAATTCTACGACATTGTATACACATTCAAATTTTATTTTGATTGAATAAACATCGAATTAATAACAACTTCCTAAGTATTGAATTTCTCTTTCCAAAATAATATTATGTCATTTTGTTCGAATAATATTTTTTTAAATATGAAATAGTTGAGTGAAAGCTGAAATCTATAATATTGTGTTATATTACAAAAAAGGCTCAAATTATAATTGAATATTATAATTTTAAAATATTTTTCTATTTTTTTCTAAATATTTTGTTAATATATTTAATTTATATGTGCACTGTGCAATTTTATAATGTTATTAATCGTTTTTAACTATTTCAGCTGGAGATCTTAAACCGACAAATATTTGGTTATGTGGAGCTATGGTTGGTCTTCTTTCAAATAACAGGTGGGTTTGTATATATTTTTTCATTATCGTCGTAAACTAAATATTGAATGTAAATTATAATTATTTAAAAATATTTAATTTATATTAATTATACATCTATGCACCATAACGTAAGCCCATATAACTTGAAAACTGCATCATGATTGTAACTGTTTATTATAATACACGATCAGATATTAATAATTCAAACAATAATATAGAATTTCCATGGCATCGATTTAAAACATTCGCGCAGTCAAATAAAGCGATCGTTATTTACTCTCCTGATTGGAATCTGGCAATTCATTGGTGTGTTATTGAGGTACAATAATTATAATCAATTGATTCTGTTTTTCTAATATACATAGTTATCGCATGAAAATCATTCTATGCCACACATTACTACATTGCAGACTACAAGTTTTCTAAATATTGTTAAACATGCGTAATCGATAACGGTCATACAAACCTTACAGAAAATTTAAAATAGTTCAAATTTCAAACGTAATCAACAACATTTCAAATATACTACTGAAGCGTATTCATCGGAAGGGAGATCTGGTTAGCGCTCTTTCGTCCTTATTTGGACTCATCACCAGTGAAATACGCTTGAATTCTAAGCACGAGTTTGTCATACTTAATGCTGTCTGTTGGATTACCAATCAACACAGAGACTGGCTGGAAAGCGGGGATCGTCTGCCCAACCTGCTCCCCTCTGTGGTGTTCGCCTTCCTGCGCATTCTGCCAGACCACTTCGCTCCCGACACCAACAGCTCCGATGTTCAGCGAACCATCTCGGGTCTGCGGACCCGGGAGACGGGCCTCACCGTCCACCTCATCAGGAAGCACGTGAGTTCCCCTGTTCAGCCCACTCTATACTATTTTAAAAGTTTTGTTTATTCTGTTATGCGTCTAAACACATTTATTTCATCAATTAAAACTACTCTGTTTCATATATATTATTATTATTCACATTGAGTTGAAGTCCGAGCCGCTTAGCAGCTTTAAATAGACCCATGCAGACTTCATCAAATAAAGGATATGATGTTATTTCGGTGTACTAATACGCTACAAATAATGTTTCCATGGTTATAATATGCTGTTTTCTTGTTTTTACATTTAAAACAATATATTTTTAACATTATGTAGAAGGATGTGGCAGAACTACATAGTTTGTAATGGTCTATAAACATTTTTACGTTTTACAGTGTACAGTAATAGTACCGGTAAACTATGCCACAATATGTTAACAGTCGATAAATTAAATTACCGATAGGAATGTCACGTCGACAAGCTCAGCCGGGGTTAGATTTTCACATCATGATATCAGGAGCGAGGTATTCATTATGATAACTTGAGACATTAATGGCGAACATTATACCCCATATGAATACAAGTTATACTATCTATTCATATTATAACTTATTTCATTTTTAAATAGTTTTTTTTATTTAAGCTATTTTCGGACAAAGCTATATACCAACTATTGCTGTCAGGAATTGCTATATCAATATGCCGTGTCATAGCTGTGTCTATAATAGTAAACTAGTCTCATGAATCCTATGCCCCTAGTTCGATCGGTGCATGATACTGGGTCGTGACTTTGTCCGACTACTTCACGATGCCTCAAGGATGCCCGAAATTGTCACTCTGTGGCGCGACATTCTGCACAATCCCACCTCTCTCTCGGCGAAGTTCACAGGTGAGAATCCTTACTCCGGTATTACTTCTCTGTTTAATCTCCTGATTCAGAGGACCACTCTGCCTCTGCCTGGTCACTGGTTCAATCATCTTGTGAATATATTATATTATTAACTTTGTGCCACTGTGAGCACGTCACTTATGTATGCAGGTTCTATTTGAAGTATTCTTGGAAATCTGTAGAAACATTGTGACAGAGTATATTTTAATCTACGGTCTGTATGATATTTATTGCACCTTATTTTTGTTTAATATTATTATCATGGTGCCCGCGATTTTTGAAATAGTAATAAAATGTACAATTTGACTTAAAATCATATTTTTGTACGTTATATATTGTTAATTTATATTGCACATAGTGTATGTTAAAATGTATAATAACACATTATATACCTAATTTAGAATATTTGAATAGACAATGTGAATAGATTGGTCATAATATTAAATATTCATACTTTCGACTGCATTTTCGGGAATCATTTACTTGGAAGATTGATTATACCCAGAAAAAGTTCCATAAGATCAGGAAAAGTTACACGATTCTAGAAAACTGATTAATCTATCATGTTATTACCACAGTTAGTGAGATGATGAAAGATGCATTAACGTTTTTTTGGATATAAATACAAAATTAGTTAGAAAAAGATAGTTTACTCCGAATTCATTTGAATGTAACCCTAATATTGTAGCCCTATACAGTACTGTTACTGTCCTTTATAGCCAACCGTGTGAAATGTTTTCTGTTGTTAACTGACATAAATGTTGCCTATTTGGATTACACATTCAAGGTTTCCAAAGAACCATGCATGGGCCTACTCTTTGAATTCTGGTCGGAAGGGGTAGCCTACTTCAAATAGCGAAATGTTTATTATTGTCTGGAAAATGCATGTTGTTTGTTATAAATAATATTATAACCATTTTGTTAAGTTGTTTCTTTTAGTAAATCTTGCGTCAATTTTCTTGTTATAAACTGTACTATATAATATATCAACACCAACCGTTGTATCAAACGGTGTTATTGTCAGTTTTCTTATTTGTTGATGAGTTAAACGTTATGTTTTATTTATAATTATTATAATTATTTTAATAAGTTCACTTTTCGTGTTATGCGAACCACCCTCATTTCATTGATATGAGGCCTATTTTGAAACTAAATTTTATTTTGTTTTAATTTTCTAATTGATTCTACTGATTTGGTCCTAGGCCCTACCCTTGGTATCTACTTTTAATTTTGACAATAACATAATAAGATACTTTGTTATTTCATAGAAATCGAGATTGTTCCTAAAAATAACTCAGTTAACCTCAAGAAAGTTTTTTCATTTGATCAAGTTTACATTTTCTTAATATTGCATTGACTCCCGGTAACTGTACGCTTTACTATAATATAACTAAGATATAACTATAATTTCCTTCTTTATATTTCGTATCTGCATACCTACTTGTTATCTCCTTCAGGCGTGGTTCAGATACTTGAAACGCCCACTCCGCAAGTGTTCAATGGGGCACTAATACCACCGGAAATGGAGCATCTCATTCGCTGGATGATGCGCAATGTTTACATGACCAGTGTTTGTCCTTACAAGCGCTACCAAGATATGTTTCAGGTGACCTGATTCTTCCATTTCATTGTTGTTCATGTTTATCTTTGGCTTCATGTTCTCCGATATTTAATTATATAGTATTATTGTAGCGAATATTTTGTTACTCTTTTTTCAATAGAGTATCGAAAATATCGTTTTACATTTTAATCATACTTTAATTATATGACATTGTTTTTTTTATATAATCACATTATTTGTTTAACTTTTAAGATTTTATTTGGCTTTACAAGCTTTACTCATTTCGCAGAATTCTGACCTTGATTGTTGAATTCGTTCCTATTTATTTTTACCACTTTTTGACAAGAAAATGTAAATTTTAGTTCGTCTTTAAATCAAAGGTCGTCAAAGTCACTGAAACATTTGTAGTTTTAACCTTACAATGCCCAATTTCTAGATGTTGTTTGTGTGTCCACAGAGTGGCCTCCGTTCTGAAAAGTTCGTCGACCTTTGTTTTAAGTGAATCTCTTACTCTGATTGAAGCCAGCCGCGTATATCACCATCGCATCTATCATATTATCTACGACTACAGGGTATCACAGTTTGAGCATTGAGCACTGTTTTCTATCCCCTCCAGCGGAAGTTCTTCACCACGCCCGAGAGTCAAAGTCTTCGAGTCTGTCTCATCCGTTACATTGTCACCGTCTTCTTCCCTGACAATGAGATGTTGGCCTCTCCACTGATTCCTCGCTGGGCGGTGATCACCTGGCTCATATCGCAGTGCACGGTACTAAACTTGTGACGTCTGTTGTTTTTCGTTGTTGGTGGTGCTGTGGTGTCTTTGTTACCACTGTGCTGGCTGAATTCTAGGTGTACCAAGGCGGGGAGGTCAAATCGTGTTCTTAATACACAACTATCTCCTTACTGGTCAAAATGTCGATGCCGTTAATTATCAAAAATGTCTAAAACTTTATTTTCGCATAAATCCCCCCCCCCCCTTCTTGTTCGTGACCATATGTAGCTAATTGAAGACAGAACAGCTTACTAATCGTCTGTTTACAGAATAAACGTCATATTTAGTGTCGGCTTAACAGCCACCTCATAATGCAGTAAATTGATAGAGAACATTTAACTGCATAGTTGAAATGCTGGTGGGTTGATTTGACCCCTCCCGCCTTGCAAGACCGTTTGATGCTGCTATGTGATAAAAATGGCAGAACAAAAAGTTTAAGAAAATGAGTTTTGTGGTTTTTTGTGTTGTAGCTGGCAACAATAGTGTGATATTGAAAGAAAGTAAACATTGGGTTGAGCAGTTCTTGGAATTTGTGAACAAAATTAAATTGTTATTAAAATTAATCTTTTGTACTGTGGTCAGTTTTGCGATGACTGTCCGGTAGTTTATTTGGGTTGCATTCTACGTCACTTTATATCATTGAAGCAACAGTATGTGATGGTTAATTGATTAATTAAATGTTATATTTATTTAAGTTTAATGTATTTTGTAATAACATATTCTATTTTTTAAGTCACGAAGTTGCCTATTATTTAGTTATATATTTATAGGAGAATATATTATTTATTGTTTTTAAAAACGCTTATTTTCGACTAAAGAATGTCCGAACTTGAGATATTTGAAATCGCAAATAAACTTACTATAGCCAAGTTTATGCAGTGTGAGCTACGATATCTTTTCTTCTTTAATGTGTTAAAACAATGCTGCGAAGAGAATCAGATATTAATCGCGATTTAATATTATATTATGTTTATTTTTCATCGTAATTTTAAAATAGTTTCGTTATCAGTTTTCTGCTGTTATTATAATTTGTTATAACTTATCTATTATTGTTTTATATTTTCATTCGCTGATAATTGATTGTCTGTGTTAGTGTATGGTATCTTCGACACAGTGTTTATTTCTTACTATCAAGCTTATGATTATGATCAAGCCATTGTGTAGTTCCAAAGTACCTACGTCTCGGGAATTTGAGACCTCTTATAGGTAAATATTATTGCTTAAATATTTAGTTTATAATAAAATTACTACATAAAATATATTCTATTTACAGATCCTTTATATAATATTAGTGTGGATAATGTTATACTACTGCTCTAGGATTTGAAGGTAGTATATCAAGTAGGTGAATAATCCACTCTGTGTAAAAATTAATTAAGGTATTATAAAATATGAAATTATAAATAAAATGCGGTAAAGATGTCATGACGTTTCGACTATAATTCTACAGTTGACAAGGAACATAATTTAAATATACAAATCATAGTTTTCGATGTTATTCACTTGTTTTTCGCCTTTCAGTTTTGTTTTCATTTTAGTTTGTTATATTTACATACGTATTAGTACGTAGTTAGTAATACTTGTAATATACGTATTTAGTTTAATTATGTAGGTTTTTTTAAAAATTATTCGTTCATATATTTAGTAATTTTCATCATTATTCCGCACCTCTCTGAAGCTATCCAAATATGAATAACAAAGTATTGTGTTTACATTTTTAGCGTAATATTATAATTACTAAAAAAAACATAATAAAGATCGCCTTCCTTGACTTTGTTACCTTGAATTCACTCTTACATTCATCACAGTAGGCTGTAGGTCTACCGACCGAGTTGTAAATCTTTATTTTCTTTTACAGTCAGCAGTTTGTACAAGCAATTCCAAGCTGGCTCTTGTCTATGACTGGCTCTTCTACACCAAGAATGATTGCATCATGAATGTTGGTAAGTGGCTCGACTGGTCTGTCGGTTCTGCATACTTGAACTGTCGTTTATGGATATTTAATATCGTTTCTTCCACGTTGAACAGTTGACAGTGTTATAAATTGACTTCGCAATCTATATTTTATTGCTGGTAAATTGGAGTAGTGTCGGCTGTTCTGGCTGTTACCATGAAACATATCACATTTTGTTGACATTTAAATGAAGCACATTAATATATTGATTTTTTACATTATTTGATATATAATACATTATATTTTATTCTGTACAAAATTCAACTTCTATAAGTCTAAAATTAAACTTATCATCTTCATTAGAAAAAAAAAACCTGTTGATTCTATTTTACACCACTCGTTCAGTTAGAATCTGTTCAAAGCTCTCTCTACTTATTCGACTTTTTTGTATTTCAGAACCGGCGATTCTGGCAATCATGAACAATCTGGGCAGATCGGTGACTTCTTCAATGTCATTAGTGGAATTTCTCACCAAGGTTCGTTCCCATTTTAAAGTACAACAGCTGGTCGTGTAAGCTGCATAACGCGGAAACTATTAAAATGACACAAAAGTATTTAATTTTAGTTCCAATTAAAATCTATGTCACACATTATAATGGTTATGTTTCTAGTGTTCTTGCAATTCATTTATAACTTCCGGACACAAGGGGTTGGCTTCTTCTAAAACACATCACTTCGTGGAAATTCGAGTTACCATGGTTTCTTTAGATTTATATTACTTAATGTTAAGTGACACTTGCAATGGAGGAATTGTCAAGGTAACAATTATATTTCTGTTTTATAACAGTTGGTTTAGCATTAATATGATTTTTTTATGTAAGAAACCTGTGAAAGGTATCAGATTTTGTAAGACAATTTCTTTGAACTCCTTAAAAAAATTGCTAAATCGTATTTATTATGTTGTATAACATAATTTAAAAAAATTAATACAGCTGTAATAGAGAAGGATTTATTAGCGCTTTATAGAATCTGTCAATAACTCGGCATCTGCTAATATAGAATTTGTTTGCATGATGAATATTGTAAATGAAATTATTGCTTATTATAGAGAAATTAGAGTGGTGAATTGCTATTAATGATAATTTTCTAAATTTAATTCAATTCACCCTTTGCTTCATTTTCATAAGAAGTGGTTCATCAAGTCATAATTATCTTTTTATAATTAAAATTAATCTTATAATGTTGGATTAATTTGAGTATATTTGATTGTTTGATTAATAGGTAAACATGAATTAGTATAAAAACTCTGTATCGTATTTTAGAACGCTTTTTGAATGTTTCATCGAGCGTCGTAATGCTGGGGAATGTGTTACGAAAATTAAATAATATATCGAAATCACTAAAATGTACAAATTCTGAAAACATACATCTGTTTTGTAAACATAATTAGACCGTCCTTGAAGAAATAATATTAACTTGATTCGTACTATACTTTGTTATGATGCTTTTTTTGAATTGGGATTATGTTCGAAGGTAAAAAATATACTCTTTTAATTAAATACGCTGTTAGGGATTATTGAATCAATTATCGGGTCTGTTATAATATCGTTTATATTGTATATTATATCTGAATTTACAAGTGTGATGTTTTTTCTATTTTTACCCTTTAAATTTTAATATGTTTAAATGATTGAAACACACTTGTTGTGAAATAATTTGATAAAAATAAAAGCGTGTTTTACAGTCTCAGAAGCGGTTTAACATTTATTTTGTGTTATTTTTCAGATAACTCATCATTACTACCCTCCTCTCTCGGGGGACATTATGCGGGGAGTACGCTGTGGTCTACAGGACATGTTGCATAAATCTGTCATACGGTAAAATGCTTGTAATTGTTATAAGGTTACATATCCACCCATTGAAACTAATACTGAAATTTATTATATGAGAAATATGCGGCTAGAGAATGTGCAGAGAATCTTGTTTATCCGAAATGTCGTGTTGTTGACTGCATTGTGTTTAGCATATTATACTTATAATTTATAGTCTTGTTCCATTGGTCAATCAGAATCTACCCGTTTATCCAAGCTATGGAGTCCACACTATAATATATACGGTGATCAATGTACGACACTTCTATTTATTACTTTAGTAATCAGTTATAGTTATTTATTTAGTAATCAGCAATGGACAAAAAGGACGTCATTTCAATCTACGCAAACACACATGACAGTAATGTACCTATCCATACCATAGTTCCTGTACTATAAGTCGGTGTTATTCAATCTGTATATATGGTGGCCGAGAGGTGTCAAAACATAAACACGTGTTTTTATCATTATAAAAAATATTGTTATTATCTGTAAAAACATGTTTTTATGGATAAAAACACTTTTTATGTTTTGACACTTCTCGGCCACCATAAAACATTAATGTTATCTATTTATTCGTGGTCTGTACATAACAAAAATGGGTAGAAGCATAGATATCGATTTTTCGTACTTTTGGAAGTTTAGGTAAAATTCACTAAATATGTTAAAAATAGGTTTTACTCTTCAACAGTAAGACAGCTATAGGGCTAGCTAAGCGTTTTATTAGAATCTAATGTCATTTATTCATAATTGTATTGTGAAACAACATCACTGTTCACAATGTAATATATTTTGACTGCATAGATGGACTAAACCAAAATAGTTCAATATGCGTTAATTATTCTCTATAAATGTTATTCATTATGTCAGGGTGGCCAAGTGTACTTGAATTTCACTGATGTACTTGAATGTACTTGAATTTCAAAAAAAATACTAAAATTTATTTGAATGTACTTGAATTTTCAATTGTATACTTGAATTTTTTCATGATATAGAAACTATTTTTTTATACATATAAATCATATGAAAAGGTCTCACAGAACATTGTTCTGAAATATGTTTTACATACTTAATTATACTTAATTATATCT
>JAUZND010091450.1:0-15134 GCA_034780555.1 Coelogynopora nodosa
TTTTGGCGGCCATCTTGGACGCCATCTTGAAAATAACAACTTTCCGGTGCTCTGATTCTCCTAGATTTTTAATATGTAATTCTTGATCATAAATACTACCAAAAACCGTTAAAAACCTTTTGTAGGAATTTTTTGGGGGTTAAACCATATATTTCATATATTGACCCTACTAAAAGACTATATTTCGATAGAAAATAAACATTTAGATAATTTAATAAATATACATATTGTCTCTTGTTACATCAGCAATTGTTATATTTATTTTTATAAAATGGTTTAATATTGGATTGATACTGATTCACTTATGAAATAACCTGAAAACCAGAAAGTAAGTCAAAAGTGATAAAAGCAGGAAAATTATTTTCAAAATATTTGATAGAAATTTGAAAAATGAAAAGTTATATATTTTTTGATAAACAAAAAGCATGCTCACATCTTGAGCTGATATGTCAAAAACAAATTCATTGAACCGATGTTTGAGTTGCTGCCTCCAACTTAGAGTAACGGAACTTACGAATAAACATGTTTAATTGAAATGTTATCTTGCTAGTTCTGAGTCTTCCATATTAATTATGTTGAAAGATTTATACAATTATTTTACCTGATTGGAATACGATTGGATACACGTTATACAAATGCAGCCACATTAAGATATGAGTACATGGCACATGTATTCAATATAAAAAAAAATTGTTGTGGAGAGTTTCATTTTTTTATTCTGCTTAACAGCTACACAGTTGTTATTGTTGAAAAATATAACAGTAAAGGTACGAATTATATATTTTTAAATAATCAATAAGTATAATCTTCAGTTAACAAGAGTATTATTCTGATTATAATTAAATGTAAATTATCAAATATACTATATAAAACTGATGAGACCTAAGGAATACTGCCGAGCTAAATAAATTCAGCTATGTAGTCACAAACCAAAACAAAATATAAACGTTATATTAATACAATATACAGCCTAAAATTGATTATGCAATCAGATTGTTATAATTCTCTTAAAAACACAAATTAGAAACTTGAAGTTCACTACAAACTTCACTTTTACCAGTGATTGTTCTATACAGGCACAGCACAGATGCAATAATTTTTTCTGTCGAAATGATTTCACCATCAGAAAGTAAACGAAAGGATTCGCCATACTGTTGAAGGAAGCGACAATCACTCCAATCTTTCGCAGTGAGGAGATCACCAACTATTCTGATAACCCTGCATGACCCAACATGTAGTAAATTCTGTTGAATGAAAGACAAACACATATTATTTGATTATTTTGCCTTAAGAAGAATAGTCGGCCCCATTATTGCGCTATAAAAATAGATATTGAAGAAGAAATCAATCTTTAATTTTCGTTAAATACCTCGTTCGATACTTTAATGCAAATATGACGACACCAAATGGATCAACTGCCATATATTGCAAATAATACAAATAGAACCCAGAACAAAAACCGACTGTGCCAAATGTAATAAATGTGAAGGTCAAATATTTCGTTTCACGTATTTCACATTTTTTGGTTGATGTAAAAGTATAACAGTAAACAAAACAGTTAAAAAATCTTAAGTGATTCGATGTCGCAGAAGAAAAGTTGTCATCTTTGATTTCTCTTTGGAATGTATCATTGTCAGAAATAATATCAGATTTTCCAATATGATAGTAAAGTCAATTATAATTATCAAGTTATCACAAAGTACACCAAACAGTTGTATTGTTTCCAGGTCGTCTTTGTATATATTCAGTTTCATATTATTAAGTATCAAAATAATTTCAATATTAATTAACAGTATTTTAATAATTTTTAATAAAGAATATTTGGAGTTATTTTTCTAATATTTTGGGACATTTATTATATATATATACACATTATAGCATTCGTATTTAATTTTTTTTATAGTCTCTTTAACATAATCAACGTATTTAAAACATATGCATATTATAATTCGCTAAGATAGTGCCCACATTTTGGAATATTTAAAAATTTAAAAAGTGTTATCTACAAAATAAATATCTTAAGAAGAATAAACATTTGTTAACTCGTATTTATTATAAAACAGTGTATTGTCTCAATAGATCACAATAAAGTTAGTTAACTCTTATTTTTAAAGAAAGAAATTGAAACTGAAGCTGGCAAGAAAAATGAAAATGAATATTTATGAACATGTTTAAAATATTCTGTATCAATTCGTTAAAACGTAATTCACTTTTTAAGTATGAAGAATAAAACCTTTTTACATGAAACAATGATTATTTTTCAGTTATTTTTACAGAAAATTTAACTTATCAAAAGCGTAATAAAATAAGTTTTACAAAGACTATAGACAATGATGAGAAGCTTGTTTATTATTTGATTAAAAAATGTGTTCATGTTTTTGAGTTTCGTTTAATTCAGTAATATTTGTCAATAATTTTTATTTTATATAATTATAAATATATATTAACCAGCTTTAGTTAGATGCGTAATAGTATAACAGTTAAAAAACTATATGGAACTTTTCCACTTTTAAAAAATTATTTAAATTTGAATTAGGAGATATTAATTGTAACCATAAATTTATATTCTTATTTAAATGTTTAAGTTACAATTTTAACGAACTAAGGTGAACAAGGACATATAACCGTCGATAGTCAATATTTTTTCAAAATTCTTATTTTTGATCAAAAAGCTGAGTTCATAGTGATCTAATTTTGTTAGTTTGCTAGAAAATATTGACAATCGTTTTTCCTCGTAGGATTTTCATTTGATATTATAATATATTTAGCTTTGATTTTGCGGCGCAGTGTATTTTCCGTATATGCCGTGCTTTTTAAAACATAATTGAACATGTCACAATTTGCGAACTTACAAATATTATTTAATCCAAATAAATTAATTCTTTTGTTTGCTATCATTGAGAGAATTAATTGTATTGGAGTATATATTTAGTGTATTATATCATGTAAATATCAGATTCATTCAATTACCTGACCCACTTGTTGTTTTGAAGACAATGTTATGAAACATAAAATACTACTGATGATAGCAGCAGTAGAGGGTTTGCAGGACCACAATAAAATGTTTAAATAATGTTTTTTATGTAATAAATAATATATTCATCACTCGTCATTTCAGAAAGGTTATATTATAAGGATTATGGTACCCTATTGGCGGAAGGGATTATATTATATATATATATAATATTCAAGAGTTTAAATTCAGACACCTAAGGTGCTTAATGACAAGTGGCTATACTATCAATGTTATCCCCGTATCCATGATATTAACAAATTTAATCCACGCTTTGTTTATAAATATAAGTCGTTGTTATTTATTATATTGCATCCGCAATCCAAGTATAAACTGAATTACATGTTGTTAAACTGATTAAATATACCTGAAGTTATTTATCTTAATAAAAGTTAACTGTATTAAAGTAACAAGCATGTTATTAGTACTTATAAGTACGTCTGCTTAGAATTCAAAGTTAAAGTGATTTAGCTAACAAAGTTTATAAAAATAAATTGAAATTACATTAATAACTATATTTTAATACAGTTCTGTATTTTTAAAATAACTTGAGGATGTGTGTGAGTGTTTTGAGTTAATCTTTCAGGTCATTTATCCCATATTGACCAATTTTACAGGATGATTTCAATTTATTGTATTTAATGAAGTAGTTGCTTTTGATTTTGATTCTGCTCTGAAAAACATATTATTAGTAACCTTTAATAATTTCTATATTAGTAAACATATAAAACAATTTTTATTACTGTTATTAATATGTTCATATCAAATGTTGATTTCGTATCTGCCAGTGAATGATTTATGGTTGCTCTCTTGTTTGACATCGTCTGTTGATTGATATATCCATGAAAGTATGGCTTTTTTTGTAATTACATTTCGTCGATATATATGAAAATTAATTATTCCTTTAATGATTTGCATATATTTTAAAACGTCGTTTTATATAAACAATTATAAATCAGCATATTTCAGATTAATATAGGATATATATACAATACTTTAGTTGTCTACTACTAAGTCTGTTTAGGGATACATTGTTCTGAATATTATTAATTGGCTATATGAGTTTGCCTTTTCTGGAGATTGAAATATTTTTCTAAAATTGATATGGTCGCTTGCAGTGTCTGTTTCGTTCTGTATATATTGTTTTTAGTTACTTCCAATAAGTCATATTAGTGATTTTTTGATAAATTATCTTGAAATGTAATCATTGTGCGTGTTTTCTAATAATATTGAATGTTCCCTATTTTATTACATGTTATACATATTTTATCATATTTTTTGGTGTTCAGAATGTCTTTAGTGATAATATTTGGCAATATAAAACGTGCAGTTTGAACAATAATCAATCTTATATTATTTTATTTTATGTCGGTAAGTACAAAGAAAATTATGTAATGTTTTACGATAAATCAAAATATATATTAAATTTTAGATTGTCTCTTGTAGTATCACACAATTATGACTATATTTAATAAATGTATATAAGTTTTTCTATTATTTCCATTGTCCACAATTTAGTTCATTTAATTGTGTTATATAATTGACGGTAAAAGTAATCTTTCCAATAATTTAGGAATTTATTTTCACCGGCATCGCAATGAGTCATAATTCACGGAACGTCAGTGAACGCCACAAGTCAGACCACCATTCAGCATTCTTCTATTTAGCTACTACCAGTAGTAACGCTAAACCGTAACTGATACGATATCAGCTACCTATAATAATTAGATAATTATTGAGATATTAGCTACGCCCATTACCAACTAATACCATTGACAACATATTCTTTCGTATATTAACATATATTACGCAATTTTGATTTTGATAAATATATCAGTTACAACATGAATTATGTCTAAAATATGCAATGAGTCTAAATAATAAATAATAAAATTACATAGGTCTTTAAAAAAAATTTTTTTTTATAAAATATATTCTATACTGACGAGACATAAACCTCGAAGTGAAAATGCAGTCATAGAGAGAAATACAATAATAAGGATACAACTATATATTAATAATGTATTGAAAAGGGATGGACTATAAGTTGGATGCAGCATGTAAACAATAACTTCTGTAACGTATTGAAATTATAAACCCTTTTAATTGAGGGGACAGTACGGTTGCCTTCGTGAAGGTAAACAAAATCTTTGTAAAAAGAAGCATAGAGAGTAGTACACAGAATGTTAAGATCGCAATAAAAAGTATTACATATGAGAAGAGTAACATAACATACACAAAGACAGAATGTAACGAAAATAATAAAGAAACCAATAACTCAGAATAAGGTTATGTAACTAAAGAAAAAAGAGCTTTTGTTTACAGATGATAAAATGAAATCCTGAAGACGATTAATGATGTTTCTCCTATTATGTTCCATAAATCACTTCTGAAGCTGATATGTGGTAAAGCTGTGTTGATCCCTTCGAACTTTAAATAAAATACTTTGTTTGGTTTTAGACTTGTCCTGTCAACCTTGACAAAGGAAGACGTTACCGTCTGCAGAAATTTAATGGTTTTATTATTTCAATACGTTGAAGAATGTACTGTTTACATATATCATAAAGCATGACATAATTCATCGTGCTAGCAGTTTGTCAAGAATATCATAAAAGTCTAAAATGTAATTCAATCATCAGCTGGATGAACTTGACTTCTACCAGTGATTTTTCTATACGGGTACAGCATAGTCGCAATTACTTTCTGTCGAATTGATTTCATCATCAGAAAGAAAACAAAGGGATTCGCCATACTGTTGATGGAAGCGAGAAACACTCCAATCTTCTGCAGTGGGAAGCTCTCCAAATAGTCTGTTAATCCTGTGAAACACAAGATATAGTCAATACCGTCGAATGGCAGACTAATTATGAAAATGATAGTAACAATTAAAGTGCTCACAGTGAAACGACGAGAGGATCTTTGAAATTGTTCATTTCCGTTTGCATTGTTCATGCCTGACTTTTTCAGTACCAAAGCAATCTTCGTATAAAGTGTAATAAATACAAATGTTGGAATCACATAAGCCGTCAGAACCCATATGAAAGAGTACACAAAATATGCTAATTTTGCAGTTTCACCAGAAAAAAGACTTTCGTCGAAACACGTTTCATTTAAATAGTTAGCCACAAGTAGAATAGGGGGCACAATTATTAATGTATAAAGATAAACAATGATGAAGAAACCAATCTTTAATTTTCGTTGAATACTTCGATATTTCGATGCAAATATGATGGCACAAAATTGATCAACTGCCGTGTATTGCAGATTCTGAACACTCATAAAAATTAGGGTCCAATACATACACTGACTGTGCCAAATGTGACAAACGAGTTGGTCAAATATTTCGTTTCCCGTATTCCACATTTCTGGTTGAATAAAAAGGATAACAGCAACCAAACAAATAAAAAAATCTAACATGCTTTGATGTCGCAGAAGAAGGGTTGTCATCTGTGATTCCACTTTTGAATATATCATTGTCAGAAATAATACCAGATTTCCAAATATGCCAATAAAGTCAACTATAATTGTCAATTTTTCAAAAATAAAGTAAGACAATGTTGTTGTTTCCATGTCGCATTTGCCTTATCGTATGTTCCTATTAACAAATTATGGGATCCATTTTTTTATTTCTAAAATATTTCGGATGATAGTCTTTCGTTTGTATCGTGAGTAATAATTTTTTGATATTAAACCTCTTTTATACTAACGTATATATTATACAACTAAAAAATAAGTCGTGTTTCAGTATAGTAAGCAGATGTTAGAATTATTCTAAAATTATATAAATGTTTATTCTCTTTTCACTATATACAGTATATACCATAAATTGAATATCAATAAAAAAGTATCATACCTCCATCAACTCGCATTTGACGTCTCTTTCTTTGTATTATTTCAATGCATAGGCAATGTGTTAGTTTGTTAACTCTTGTTTTTAAAGAAAGGAATAAAAACAAGCTGGAAAGCAACTTGAAGATATTCACAGAAATACTAAAACTTTATTCTTTCTTCAATTAAATACATAGGTTAAAAATTATATTTAATATGAATTACTTTAATTCATGCATACCTTTCTAAAGATATAAAATCAAGCATTAAACAATTATTATATATTTATTATTTATTTATTATTAACAGTTATTTTTTCTATTTAAAAATGCAACTTAACTATTTAACTAAATAAAAACCACTTATAAATAAATGACTAAAAATTGTACAAAATAAATTATAGGAATATTTAATTCAATGAAAAAGTAAAGAAATGTTAATATATCAATAGTTGACACATAAGCCATCAAAATATGGATCATTTCAAGTTTTGTTTAGTTTATGTTTTAAAAAATAAACTGAAATATTAAACTATTATAATTAAATATATTTATTTTAGGTGGAAGTTTTCACTTATAATTATTGAAGGCTGTACTTATGATTATAACAGCATCATTAAGTTGGTCACGTTATTGCGTTGATACTATTTTTTAAACGGTTTGTTTTTAAAACGTTAAACTTTCATTCATTTACAGCTCATTTCTACTATATATTTGTATTTTTTTACTAATATATTATAACCACAAAGGAATTATACAAAAATATAAATACATGTATTAAGAATTTGTGGTTTTAATTGTGAATAATTACGTTGTGTATTTATAAATCTGCTCTAAGTTATTATAAAAATATTCATATATAAAACTAACTATGTGTTATACATTAATAATTACATATGTAATATTATGTACGCATAGAAATATACATACATATTGTGAAAATATCTATTAAATATATATTAATAGTTTTGATTTGTATCGATTTATTAGTGTCCTATCGTACATTTGTATATTTAAAAACTCACATCAACCTAATATACTTAATTCAAATAGGTTTAAAGACAAAAATGTTTCATTTAGTAATGCATATATTTTAATAATTGTCCTTTTCACATTGTCATATTGACCAGATTTGCCTTAATTCTATGAAGCATCCGGAGACGAACGGGAAAGGTGGGCTCATTCTTCATTCTTCACAAGTTTTATTTGAATTATATTTTATATAATATATTTTTCTTCTTATCGTATTTATTAATTTTTGATGAAAATAAAATGTATTAATATATATATGTATATTGTTGTTCCCATTTTTGACGCATACACAATAAAGTGTATGGATCCTTCAATGTCAATAATTGATGCATGTGAAAAATTTATTTCTGGATTTAAAGATTTCGTTTTTAATGTCAAAAATTTTATAATTTCTGCGAAATTTGAAAACGTCTAAATTTAATTTAGTAAAACAAATTAACGTGTAACGTATATGTATATACAATCCATATAATATGCTATTTATATTTGTTATATATGTGTATACTTGATTTTGATATCTAAAATTAACCCTTTGAGTTAAAAATAGAATGCATTCAATTTGAATTAAAATGGAATAACATAAAAGGTATACAATAAATTAATTTAAGGTTATACAAATGTTTGCGTTTGTCTGTCAATAATTTTTTTAGTAACATTTGTTGAACTATGTAATCTTTGTGTTAAATGAGTTGGTTTCCAAATAAATAACAATAGGTTTTTCTTTCTTTCGGATTACAATTCATCATAAATTTCAAGATTTATAGCATTTATATTTCATAAGTAAAATTTATTAAAATTAATTATATTAAAATATTATTGAAATATATTAAAATTTATTATATATAATTATTAAATGTTTGATTGAACAATTATAAGCGAAATGTTTAGAATATTAATCCTAATTCATAAATTCGTTACTGGATGTAGCAAGAATTTTCCTTCGTTATAACAAACTGTCCCTTCTAGTATATCCTAAAAGTTATATTAAACACATTTTATTTCCTTGAATTTAACATGCCATATGATATATTATTTAGGATTATGATAATATATTTTTAAATATTATTATTATTTATTTATTTACATAATATGTATATATAATATATATGGGTATATAGTAATCGATTAATTAAACCATAACATAATAATAATCAGATATGACTATGTTGGTTTAGAACAGTAGTAAATCAATAATCTTTTATTATTATTTAAGTTTTTAGAATTAAAAACACATATATTATTATATACCTGACTATATATATTGTTGTATATTAATAATATATATATCTGGCATCCTAGCCTCTCTTTTCAAACTTTTTAATGTAGTCAGTAGTGTGTATTAAATTGAAGAAATCTAAAATAATGTTCATTTACTGATAATAATCTTTACCAATATCTAATGGCCACTTTATATCACAGAAGCTACGAATTCAAACATTAATGGGGATAGCGTCATGTACACATTTTTTATAATTTAATTAGTATAAAAGTTGAATATGTCAATTGCAACAAAGTTATGTGTACGTTATTGTCAATTGAGTAGTACTGTGAATTTTGTATTTATAAAATATTTTGTTGTGACTTTTAATATATTTCTCATGTACATATTCTGTTATTCACTTGAATTGAAAAGAATTTGTTTAAATCAAATATAAATAAAACACAATACTTGAAAGTCATTTTTTTTATATCAAAACATATTTTGTGATTATTGCTCTTCATTTAACAACAAATAAAAAAAGGATTCGGTGAATTAATCAACAATGTTACTCAAATTCTTCAGCACGTTTTAAATCGTTCATACCCAACACTACTTACTTAATAAATAGTAACATATAAAACTTATAAAAATATAACATATTTTCACATCATATTGTGCACACAACCTATTTATCGTCGTAACATTTTGTACATATATATATTAATTCTTATTGATTACTACTGAACTATTCAAAAAGAAAATTTTCAGTTGCACCATAGCTTCCCATTTCTGGTGCTTGTTATAAAAATATACGCTTATTATTATTATTATACCTTGCAGACCTCGAGGTAAACCTTGCAGACCTCGAGGTAAACCTTGCAGACCTCGAGGTAAACCTTACAGACGTCGAAGTCTGCAAGGTATACCTAGTTTAAATTATAAATGTTAGAGCTTTACCAGGTAAACCTCATTTAAATTGTAAATCTTAGAGATTTTCACACCGAACCCTCTTGTCAGCCATATATCAGCCGGTAGATTGAAGCAAGTTCCAACTGAATCCGAACTGAAATTATACGACGACCAAAGTATTTTGGCTGGATCTAAACGTGTCAAAATTAATTTTAAAAGACGCGTGTGAAAAGCGGCACCCGAGTTATATTTAAGTAAATCGATGCAAGACGCCCTTTTTTCTAAATGTAACTCCGATAACATATTGCCGCTTTTGGATTCAACGATGTGCTTTTCAGGCTTGGTAGGGGACATGCTTTTTTCATTTAGGCATTCTGTGTTTACTCTTATTTAATACAACTACTAGAAAGGTATGCACACCTAGTTGGCTATATTCCTGTTGTCAAAAATCTTAGATATTTGAATGTGCATTTAATTACTGTTTTACTTATAATGAACAATGATTACTTTCGTGTTAGTAAAAAAAAAATCTGTATTCAGGGGTGACTTCTCCGAACAGGTGCCTGCTAATTTGGGTGATTTTATCCAATTTGTACACTGACCTCCAATTATTACCTGAGGATTTGATGATTCGACAAGCCCACCTTACTTTTATAGAATATAATTAAGCTTCAAGCTATCTATATCTACATTGCTATTTATTATTCGATCATATGAATGAAATATAGTAATATTTTTTTCTTGGGACACTCTTTTATAAGTATGAGTTTTACTATGTTTAACTAGTATGCTCAGTCAAATCGTAAAAACTTACATTAACATATATTGTAGTCATGACCACTATCAGAACATATATTGTAGTCATGACCACTATCAAAACATATATTGTAGTCATGACTACTATCAGAACATATATTGTAGTCATGACCACTATCAGAACATATATTGTAGTCATGACCACTATCAGCACATATATTTGTAGTCATGACCACTATCAGCATGATGTACTCGACTATTTCAAGTTTAAAGTATTACTCAAAATAATTTTTATTAGAATGCAAATGAAATTATATATATGTCGTGATATATCTATCCAGTCTGGTAGCTGTCGTATTAAACTTATTTTGTAGACTAGCTAAAGGTGAACAGGATAATTGCTGTGAATTGGCCTATACCGTTGTAAGGGAGTCGTGCCTTTCTTATACATATAAATAATAATAAGAATTCAACATTCGTATTCTAGAGGAATTCACACGCACCTATTGATCCAATAATTCCTATTTGATTTGTGTTGCTGATATGATGACCTATTTTATACAAAAAACCGCGAGTAGAGGAAAACCTGTGTCGATCTATCCCCATTCGTTCTGTACCTCAGGTAGAGTTTTTTACAACTGATTGCTTCAACTACCAGTCAAGGAAAACAACCAGACTCTACTCGCTTCGATCTACTAGCCAGTATATATGTTGTGAATGATAACTAATTGAGAAGCCATGACAATGAATTCCATTATTCCATCAACCTTGCCTAGCATGCATGTAAGAAAATATAATTTTTATTTTAAATTAATTAAATGTCGGTCCACTTAGATTAGTAGAAAACACACACATTGTTCTAATTTCATGATAACCAATCATATGTGACTAATTGTAAATAAATAAATAATATTAATTTAAAGAACGTTTAATAATTATTTTTATACGTAATATTTGGTCCAGAGTCGACAGCCCTCCTACTACTAATAAATTAAAAAATTATATTTAAAGGAAAGATAGATCGGAAAAATAATTTTACAAATATAGTACAATAGGGACATAGTTTTATTAAAATAAAAATACAAATACATGTAAAAGGTGCAAGTTCTCCACACATGACAAAATAAAACAGAAACTATTCATTTCGGATACGGAGATAACTCTAAAAGTTAACAAAACATATAAAAGACACATATCTTTAATTGTCAGCAATTGATACAACAATGGTATAGAGCAGCGCACAAGTCTTCTGACGTGTGCAACTATAGTAAGAACATGTCTGATATATATATATATATATAAGAGCAACCGCCTTCATTGTACTTTAACAGGTTCCTTCAACCGGGAATAGCTGCCATCTCTGGTCCACTTTCGTTGAAGACAGATGTAGCTCCTGGAAGGAACGAAAGTTGTAACTGAGAGGCAACACAAAAACTAAACTAAATACTATATGTCATTGGCCAGTATTGCTTTCTGTCAGGACTTTCCACAAGTGTAAAATAATACATTTGGGATTTCCAACCGGAAATACTAACTGAAGGAGCACATTTCTGTTCAAATGTATGTAATCTCAGTTTTACCCTTATTCATAATATATAAAAAATTCTGAATATTGAACGTTAAAGTATATTCAGTAGGAATCGACACTACAAATATAGATATGATTCCTTTCATAGTTAATATATATTATAACAGTATTTAGGTACCCATTATATATAACGTACTATGTTTTGGTCACTTATGTCATTCTACTCTGAAAGTGACTAGAGTGTGGCAATTGCCATTCTACTGTGAAAGTGGCTAAAGTGTGGCAATTGCCATTCTACTGTGAAATTGACTAAAGTGTGGCAATTGCTATTCTACTGTGAAAGTGGCTAAAGTGTGGCGATTGCCATCCTACTGTGAAAGTGACTAAAGTGTGGCAATTGCCATTCTACTGTGAAAGTGGCTAAAGTGTGGCAATTGCCATTCTACTGTAAAAGTGGCTAAAGTGTGGCAATTGCCATCCTACTGTGAAAGTGACTAAAGTGTGGCAATTGCCATTCTACTGTGAAAGTGGCTAAAGTGTGGTAATTGCCATCCTACTGTGAAAATGACTAAAGTGTGGCAATTGCCATTCTACTGTGAAAGTGGCTAGAGTGTGGCAATTGCCATTCTACTGTGAAAGTGGCTAAAGTGTGGCAATTGCCATTCTACTGTGAAAGTGGCTAACGTGTGGCAATTGTCATTCTACTGTGAAAGTGGCTAGAGTGTAGCAATTGCCATTCTACTGTGAAAGTGGCTAAAGTGTGGCAATTGCCATTTTACTGTGAAAGTGGCTAAAGTGTGGCAATTGCCATTCTACTGTGAATGTGGCTAAAGTGTGCCAATTGCCATTCTACTGTGAAAGTGGCTAAAGTGTGGCAATTGCCATTTTACTGTGAAAGTGACTAAAGTGTGGCAATTGTCATTCTACTGTGAAATTGATTAAAGTGTGGCAATTGCCATTCTACTGAAATTGGGGCTAAAGTGTGGCAATTGCCATTCTACTGTGAAAGTGGCTAAAGTGTGCCAATTGCCATTCTACTGTGAAAGTGGCTAAAGTGTAGCAATTGCCATTGTACAGTGAAATGGCTAAAGTGTGGCAATTGCCATTCTACTGTGAAAGTGACTAAAGTGTGGCAATTGCCATTCTACTGTGAAAGTGGCTAAAGTGTGCCAATTGCCATTCTACTGTGAAAGTGACTAAAGTGTGGCAATTGCCATTCTACTGTGAAAGTGACTAAAGTGTGGCAAAGCCATTCTACTGTGAAAGTGGCTAAAGTGTGCCAATTGCCATTCTACTGTGAAAGTGGCTAAAGTGTGGCAATTGCCATTCTACTGTGAAACTGATTAAAGTGTGGCATTTGCCATTCTACAGGTGTACATATTTAAAATAATGTATATTTGCGTAAATTGTAAACTTTTGATAAAAAAATTATTTAGATTCGCATATTAAACAACTTAAGCATCTTATGTCCTTCCAAAAGTTGTGTTATCAATACTTATAATATTAGAGGATTCAGATACTTATCTCAATCCAGTTAAGCTTGACACTTACGTATAATATGAATAATATTTATTGCAGAAAAGCAAAAAGCAAATACAGGTAATTTATACAGTTACATATGTACAGTCAAAAAATATAAATATTATAAGGAAACTTTACTGCGAACGGATACATGAAGAGAAATAAATTAATTTCCACAAATGGAAAGAGAGATTAGTGTGATGGGTTAGTGAGTTCCAATATGTGACGGCACGAATATCCCGTTTGAGTAAAATTTTTTCATCAACATCAAGTGTATGTTGCTAATGAGACAGACTTGTTAGGCCTAATATATGTAAATGTAGTGTATACTCTTTCTATTGGACAAAGATCTGCATAGATTATTTGAAATTTGAAAGTTTTCACAAATTATTATTATTTTTCAAATACTACTTTAAATGCGTCGATTACACTTTTTGTAGTAAATATAAAAAAACACAGATTGACGGCTCACATGACAACAATCAATGATACGAATCCCAGAGAGGCGCACACGATGTAGAAGAACCCTGGCATGAAGGAGAGAGATGCTTTGTAGATGGAAGACATGCCGACGCTGGAGATCATTGTGCCTGCCTGCTCGAAGCATGCCAGTACGGCGAATACCACTCCTGATGGGTTGAGTTGAGGACAGGGAGAGGCGAGAGAGAGAGAGAGAGGAGAGAGAGAGGCGAGAGAGAGGAGAGAGAGATAGAGAGATAGAGAGGCGCCAGAGAGATAGAGAGAGAATAGGAGAAGAGAGAAGAGAGAGAGAAACGAGAGGAAAGAGAGGTAAGAGAGAGAGGAGAGATAGGAGAGGAGAGAGAGGAGAGAAGAGAGAGGCGAGAGAGAGAGAGAGAGAATAGAAGCGAGAGAGAAAAGAGATAGGAGAGAGGGAGAAAATATAGATAGAGAGGCGCCAGAGATAGAAAGAGAAGAGGACAGGAGAGAAGAGAGAGAGAGCAACGAGAGGAGAGAGAGAGAGAGGAGAGAAGATGATAGGAGAGAAGAGAGAGAGGGAAACGAGAGGAGAGAGAGAGGAGAGAGAGGAGAGGAGAGAGAAAGGAGATGGGAGATAAAAAAGAGAGAGGAGAGAGAAAGGAGATAGGAGATAAAAAATAGATTTAGTAGAGGAGAGAGAGAGAAAGTAGAGAGAGGAGGGAGACAGAGAGACAGAGAGAGTAGAGAGAGAGGAGAGAGATAGGATAGATAGGATATAGATAGGAAAGACAGGAGAGAGTTAGGAAAGATATGAGAGAAATAGGAGAGAGATAGGATAGATAGGAGATAGATAGGAGAAAGATAGGAGAGAGAGAGAATAGAGACGATAGAGAAAAGAGAGAAAGAGAG
>JAUZND010091461.1:0-15133 GCA_034780555.1 Coelogynopora nodosa
GCGGGTCGAGGAAAACCTGCGTCGATCTGTCCACATTCATTATGTACCTCGGGTCGAGTTTTTCACAACCGCGGGTTACAACCACTGGTCGAGGAAAAAAACTAGACCTCGACTCGCTTCAATCTACTGGCTGTTCGTGTGTGGACATTTTTGTATGGTTTGCTATGTGGAGGGGGGGTATTTTACCCTTCCCCTTGGAAAAACAAACTTCCTATTATCCGATCGAACTGAAATTTGGTATACAGATACCTTCTAAAGACTTGTTGAGCTATTTTTATTTTCAAAAAACTTAATTGATTAGTATCCTTTTTGTGATCTGATTTTATCTATACTATATATACTAAACTATAGGAAAATAACCATATATGAAAATATATAAAAATAACTATATATTGACTGATATATGCTATAACTTTTAATTAATGCAACCAATTGACTTGATTATTTTTGCATATGATTTCAGATCACAAGATCTATTTTTGTTTATTATATTTTTATAATTATACTACTTATATAAATAAGCTATAAGTAGTATAAATGCTATTTTAGTATTATTAAAAATTGCTGGTTATTTTAATAAATTATTTAATTATTCAAGTTATACGTACATAATTTATGATATTCTTATTTTTTCTATAGATGTTGCAAGTTTTAGCTCCTAATATCATCAGTAAGTATAAATACCCAGGAGGGGTATAAAATAGTTAAATAATAACACCATTTTTTCTGGAATGTAAAAATATTCAAAATTATATTTGTTAAATTTTTTATACTAAGATAAAAGTATTTTAGCTATTGAGTAAATCGTCATAAATAATATCGTTCAATCAAAAACTTAATTTATTTTAAAAAATTGGCATCCCCCCCCCGTTTCATATACTTGTCATTATATTCTTTTGTAGATGACTGTTGAAGTAAAAGCCAGTCTTCTTCGAGGTTCAGTATTTGTTGCTGGTGAGCAAGTCGAATGTCAAATAGAATTTAAAAACCTCGATTCAGAGAACAAGTAAGTATATTTTTTACTAATTTTCACTGTTTCATTGAAAGTGATTTAAACAATTGGTTGATTCGATCTGTCCTTCATCTATACAGTGCTGAAATGTTGGCCTGGGCTAGTGCTCAAATTATCTGCCAGTGTACGGTGACTGAAGCTCGACTCAAGAAGTTGGTGGCTCGACGTGCAAGTGTTTCAGACATTGGTGGTGGTGCTGGTCCCACAGCAAGCGGGGAGACTTCCTTTGTACCCAGTAAAGGAGAACAGGGCTTCACGGTTCTCTCGAACAAACCGACAATTCTCTTCTGTAATCTTCTTCTCAGATCTAGTGAGACTAAAACCTGTAAGTGTCAAAATTAAGTTGACTATTTCAGTATTTTTTATGCTCTTAATCAAAGATGTTGTTGGGAGGAATTCCCAGTGGTAAAGATAAATTACTCTAAAAATATATGTTATGAAACGAAAGAAGTCTTACCCCACTTTCATATACCGTTATCATATGAAAAATGTGTAAAGCAATTTCATTTTTTCCATTCATATACAAAATTTGAAAAACCGCTTTTATATAGTCTTGTTATAGACAAAAAGCGATTAAAGCGTTTTTGTATTGTTCAATAAAACCATTGTTATTTTGAAATTAAATTTTTTATAAAAAATGTACTTTTCAACAGTATGTTTTTTTCTGTTTTATTGCATAAAACATGCACTACACAGAATCTTTGAGACGCCATAGTGCGCATATTAATAATAAATCGCAGAAACTAATACATACTTACCACAAGAATGTAACGTTTGTTTGAATTGTAATGGAGCATGACCTCCAGTAAATAACATGACCTTGGTAAGATCAAACGACATGATTCTCTACGAACCTGAATCAAATCGTAATGGTAAAAAAGTACTGTATATTTTTTACATCAGTTATTAACTTAGCTATCTTTACCGTCTAGGTTATTATACCCCTTTACAATTTTCGCACGAAACAATACATCTCCCATTTCGCATTTAATATGCGACATTCCCTCCAACCGCAGGCATTTACCGGGACTCGATCCCCTTCGAAGCCCCGCCCAGCTTTCGTGGCGCCAGCATCAAATACGCCTACAAGGTGGTCGTGGGCATCCAGCGGGTAACCATGGCAACCCAACTTGTCCGCCTACCGCTACGAGTCCTTTCTGTGCCCGGGCTTACCGAGGCGGGGGTCTATCAATTCTCGGCTGACGAGGTGGCGGCGAGCAACCCCTTCAGTGATCCGGCGCCCGACTGCGGCGATGCGGTGTTGGAGACGGCGCTTCAGATCATCTCGGGACTTACGGTCAATAGGCAACACAGTAAGGCGATGTTCATTGGGTGAAACCGGAGTTTAACTTCCTAAATTAAGGAAATTTGTAAAAACCAAAGGAATCGTCAACAATTATTTATTAAGTAAAATAAATGCACAATACGCTCAGGAAGAGATAAAATAATATCAAACATTTATCATGATTTTAGCATTCTATATTTAAAAATGGCTTAAATAATTACAGTGTGCGCAAACAACACATACGGTACCAGTGGTGGTGAGACATTTCAAAAAATATTGGTAATATTCTGTATTACTTTAATTTACTTATAATATTATTTTTGTTGGACTTTTTTAGTTTTAGGATTTTTTTGAATTTAGGACTCTTAATAGGACTCTATATAATACCAGGAATGAAAGCATGTTCAGCATATTAAATTATTTGGGAGGACCCAGGCCAAGTATTGACCAGTGCGAACGATATACTACATACTTATGTAGAGACTACTGGGAAAGGGGTTATAGGCGATGTTTATTACAAAATGATAGCTATAATAATAGTAATACTAATTAATTATATAATACTTGTATGAAACATAAAATAGGGTAACAATTTATTTAATTGGCTGTGTTGAGTTTAATTGCCGTTAACATATTATTAGTTGTGTGTTCTTTTTGATATAGTATTAATGATTGGGAAAAAACACATTTTATATAAAAAATTATAAAGAATTTTATATAAGCAATATTGATGCAATATGTACAATATAATTCTTGAATCTTATATAGTTGGTAAACAATTAAAAAAATTATTTAAAAGTTTCCAGATAAGCTATTAGGAGTAGGAGAACTAAAATGTCTATTTATTTGTTACAATTTAGTTTAATTCATTTCAAACAACTGTGACCATATTATTTCTTCTTTATTTTTATTTTTTTGTATAATAAATTATAAAATAATAATGAAAAACTCTTAAACCAGATGAAAAATATATGGATCGAATGAAATATAAAAAAAGCTGATTGAAACTCTTAAGCGAACGATATTGCGATTAAACATTTTAAGGGGATATTTTTTATACCTTTCGAAGTATAATGAATACATTTTCTTATAAAAATTCTTTGTGGGTTTTTCTTAATATTTTAATATTGCAAATTGGCTACAAAAATAATTCTGTTCTTTGTTGAATAAACGCTAACGGTATTGCTGTGCGTCACTTCTCTCAGGCAACTACAACATCTCAAACGCCCGCGGTTTCATAGTGCGCTTCTCCCTGCTGAAGACGGCCTACAAGTTGGGGGAGGATATTCTCGGTATGTTCGACTTCTCGCAGGCCACTGTGTCCTGTCTACAGGTGACCATCGCCCTGCAGAGTATGGAGACCACGCCAGGCTGCGCCGAGGATCAAGGTAGTCATTGTAGTTCAATAGGCAATTGAGTTTTGCTTGACAATTTTTATTGTGGAAAATTTTTAACCGAACTATATATCAGTGCAGCAATGATTTTATAATATAACAATTAAAAAAATAAAGTGCGTTTTTATTATGTATAAATAGATTAAATATCAAAATTATTGATCAAAATATTTTATATTTTGTTATAATTTAATAATACAATCACAATATTGATTTTTAGTATAGTGCTATTAAGTTACTGCATTAATTTAATTATTTTTATACTGAAATCAAATATAGTATTGCTAAACTCGAGATAACCTATTTATAGCAAAACTACATTGACAGATGCACAAAGAACATACATATTATAAAACTACATAAACAATATAGGCTGTTAGAATATCTACTTTTTATAATCTAGACGAAAACTGTAAAAAATCAGCTTATATAAAATCGGTGGAACTAGTCTAAATTTTGTAGAGCTTATTAGACGATTACAATGGTTGATCTACAATAGTAGTTCGGTGTTTGCAGTACCGGGGACAGTAGGTGTGAAATAGCTGTCGCATTATATTATCGATTTGTATTTTCATGGCATGACTATTGGAAAGTGTAAAAATTAAAGTTATATTCTCATATCCTTGTATTGCTCTGAACTTTTTACTCGTTTTGTCTGTTCACAGCCTTAACTAGTGAACAATATACTTGAACCTACATTACTATAATGAATTCAACAGAAAAAACTCTGAATCTCTTCAGGGTTTGTAGGAGTCGTGGATAATAATTATTACTGCTATTTGATAATTATATCTTATTACATGTTCTGTTCAGTCTTTCATTTTTTTTGTATGTATGTTTTATGCGAATTCAATATAAAATTTAAAAAAATGTTTATGTTGTAGTTAGTTAAATGCCTTCGAACTTTTCTATGGACATCGATTTTGCTACATCATATGCGATCCCTGTACATATAAATAAACTAACAAAATCGGATGAGCTAATAATGAAATTGGTACTTTGAAATATGTTCCAATCGTCTTAATTGTACTGACATTACATTACAAACCCTTACATTCACATGGCTGATATATTATGACAAAACTGGCTATTAGAAAGATTTGGACTACTGTAGGCCTACAGTGATAATTTCTGCATTTTAAACTATCCATATTATCATTTGGTGAAGTTGACAACCGTCTTCACTAGTTCCCCAAACAGTGACACCCTACCCCTTCCACCCCGTACAGAACCCGCT
Source organism: Coelogynopora nodosa (assembly GCA_034780555.1). NCBI lineage: Eukaryota > Metazoa > Platyhelminthes > Proseriata > Coelogynoporidae > Coelogynopora > Coelogynopora nodosa. The sequence goes on from JAUZND010091461.1 coordinate 4,929, forward strand.
CCCACGGTGACCACTTACAACCAGGAGCACATCTCCTCCCTATCGATCGCACATAGTCCACTGAGCCTCCACATCCCGGCCAACGTGGCCCCTGGCTTCGAGACCGATCTGGTCCGGCTCACTTGGCGGCTCCACTTCGAGTTGGTGACTCTCACCGCCCGCTTAGACAGTCCCAGCTGCCCGGCCGCCCCCCACGACCAGGTATGTGTGTGTTACCAAGTTTAGAGTTGTAGCACTGAATTCGTGGCTCGCAAACGCGGTCAAGGAAATCCTGAAAAATCCTGGAATATTGTCTATTTAATTTTTAGGCCTGGAAAGTCATGGCATTTTTTTCGATGGGCAAATTTTACAATTTATTTATTTGGCAGTGGTGGTCCGATGTATTAAAATGTTTTAAATTACGATTCTTTTAAATGTTCCAACTATTTTAAACTTTACAATGCCGATTAGGCTAGATTGAATCAATCTTAGATGGACGACGATATTACTTACTTTTTGAGTTATGATTTACAGAATGAAGAAAAATTCTTGGGCGTGAAGTCTCAGGTCATGCACGCGATCAATCTAATCTCGATAATGGAGTCAACATATTTGTAATTTCGCTAATTATGATATATTATGATAACTTTAACATTTAAGTATGCCACTCATCTAAATAGAAGTGTATTAATATTTAGATTTTTTTGAAAGCTCATATCTGCCAAATACGACTTCATAAATATTTATTTAATTGTTTAAAATTTAAATAATAACTACTTTTTACGTAATATGTTACTTTCTATCAACACTTAAAATTATAATATAATTATTTTTAATTTTAAACAAAATTTGGTGTTTTTATGTAGGCTAGCCTAACTATAAAGTAATTTATATAGAAAATACTAATTATACATATATGTTATGCCTATTTCAATGTATTGCAGTCAATGAATTAATAATAAGCTTATTACTAATTCATTTCAGTAAATAGGTATAATAGATGTGTAATAAATTTTACTATGCACTATGTAAAAGCCAACAAAAAATGGCAGCCATTGCAAAAGGGTCAGTAAGAATAAATAGTTGAACACGATGCAAAATACGTACAAACTGACACCCCCATCCAATATTGTCGCTATAATTATATCATTTCAATTGGAAATCGATTTATGAACAGCTGGTTAAAAGAAACCTATTAAAAATATAATGTTTTAAAATTATTTTTAATATTTATATTTTAATATTGTTCATATAATGCTAAGGTCAGTGACTCTCTAATAGTGAAACAATCGCGATTATACTGCAGCTGACAATCATTTCCCGGGATATGATTGGGGTGGGCACGGAAATTGGATGGTTAAAACAACGATTAGATTGAAGTTTTGTAAACTTTATAGCAATTTCATTAGACAAAGAGGAATTTAACTGCAGCCTGTTGAGAAAATGTCTAGTCGTGCGATCAATCCGATCTAATCATATTGTAAAGTGACCTAATGTATGTTTAATTAAGCAGAAAGGCATAAAGAGAAAACTTGAAGCATATAACTAGATACCACAAAGTGGAAAAAGCTTTGCATTTGTTACAGTTTCCACATAAATCTATCAACTATTCTGTTTTATGAACTTAATCTAATAGTTAAGAATGGTTCTGTTTTTGTTATCTTTAGCTTTTAAATAACTGTAAACAATAATTCGCTGTTTGCAAAGATCAGTCAAAAGTCTCCAAATTAGTTTAGCCTGTTTTGTCGCCTCTCATTCTCGAAGCCAAGATCTATCCTTTCATATTCAGAAGAAACAGCCATGTAATTAATAACCTCAATACAATAATCTTTGTAGGAAAGAGGGTGTCTGGAAAAATACCATTGCTATGTTAATATTTTCAACAAGGTGTTAGTTCTAAACCATTTAAACGATAAACCCATATTATAATTGAAGTTGAGCTCTAGTCCCGTTTTCAAAGTACTTTGGCGAAATTGTTTCGAAAGATACTGGTGCTTTCTCATGAAAAACCCGCTATTAACTGTAGTTAATCCATTAACAAAGAGGTAACCTGCACTATTCTCTTAGGTCTTCATAATTGATTAAGTCTAGATTGGAAGTGCATGTAATATGAACATTTTGCGTTATCTTCTAACATCTACATCATCTCCAACCAGATACTATCATCATATTTATCTGAATGTCATATTAGCAAGTTACCAATTAAAATGCAAGAATATTGTGTCAAATGACATTCGACAAATGATGTTGATTGTAGGTGGAACACAACCATTTGTATGTAGAAGTGAACAAGATGAAACTCTTGAAAGAGAAGAGACAGCAGTTGAAGGCTATTAGAATGATATACCCCTATACGTATATTGTAAGACTTGCAAAACAATTAGGCCTATACAATTTTGTTTGTTGAAAAGTAAATGGACTTACTGTGAATAAGTGTTATTTAATATTTGAAACTATTCAAAGGGTAATTTCTGGTTTTGTGAATCATATTATGCTTAAAAGTGTGGATTTTGTATATTACGATAACATAACTATATTATGATAAAAATATTTTTCTAAATGTCTTAAAAATTTTCGTACTAAAATATAACCTTGTTTCTAATTAATGTTCATATTAATGTATACATCATCAAATGTTTTACATATTTAAAATATTCGGAATATATTTTTAGACCTTGGAAATTTTATATAGGATTCGATCGGTCCTGAAAATCTTCATTCATGTACATTCGCGGGAACTCTGAAAAAATTCGTATAGTGGCTTTTCAGATAGTTTTATTATTTTTTAATTGAAACAAACTTTAATTTAGAAACATTTGTATAATTTAGATTTTGGAACTTTTTTCTAGTTGGTTAGTAATGATGGAAATTGTTATTATTATTTACTTTACTGACATATGGTCATTCAGCAGGTGTATTTGTGGTCGCCTCCTGAAACCGTGGACACGGAGACCCTGGTTTGGACGCTACCGATCAGCGTTTATCCAACCAACCCCACTACTTTAGCGGGACAGGGACAACCCCCCGTGGTGAGGATCACCTGCTGATAGAAAGTTTGTGTGTGAGAGTGCTGTGGCGATCAAGGTGATAAAATACTCTATATTACTAAGTACATATATAATATGATTGTACAATAACTGAGAATTTTAACAAATCTGCGCCATTTCAGTTGTACGCAAACAGTAACATTTATATAATGATTACAGTATAAATTGCGGTTCGATTCATGAAAAATCGTTGCTGTGTTATGTTTTGTTTATATCAAAATCTTTGGTGGTGAGGGTCAGTCACAAAGCATAATGATGTCAGTGCCTTTATAATTGTATTCGTATATTATTTTATTACTCGGTAATCTATTCACATATCTGAAGCAGGGGAGAATTGGCAGTGAATTTTCCGATATTTAGAGTAGGCAATGGAGTTATAGAGTTATTATATTAGCTGCGAAAGATTGATTATGATAAAATAGAGACATCATTTTTTATATTTTAAAATTATTACTTATCTAATTTTTTTATTACAATTGAAGTGAAAAATTTTTTATTTTATGAAGAAGAAGAAAATATTTTGAAATTACTATAATTTGATTTAGTTGTTCACATTTTCTGGTTATTCAATAATGGTTGGCTCATTGACTCAAACATTTATATTGACTGACCAACTTCAATTCGGAACCCAAAAGGTCAATTCTCTCCTGTCGTGAATAAAACAGGGAATGACTAGATTACAGTACACTTGAAGACGCCTATCTTCACACTTAAACTGTTGTGGAATCTAATCATATCTATTGATTTCCTTAATTTATTTAACATTGTGGTCAGTGGACATTGTTTTACATACCTTTTTTGTGGCCTGTTATTTTAATTTAAGCCTATTGGTATTACGAATTAAACTGGGTGTTAGATATCAATAAATATTTCGTATATTATGTGTAGTTTTATATTTTAAAAATATTGTAAAATATTGGCGAAAGTGTGTTCATCATCTACAATATCTCAACAGTAAATACAATTTAACGTATATCATCTTTTTCGTTATTGAATTCTCCAAGATTGCAGTAGTGGCTTCTTCTGTCATTGTCTAAGTAACTATATAGAGTATAAACCGTTTTTGGTTCAGCTATTTATTAAGCAGTAATATATCATATAGGTATCACATTTAATATTTTATTGTTAATATGGAAAATCGTTGTTTTGCTTTTATAGACATGCTGTTGTGTAAGGTTTTTTTTATATTGAGCTGATATATAATATAATTGCTTTAATTATATCATTAATATGACTTTGTACATGTCATTAGGTTGAACGTATGTAATAGCTTGTTACTTTTTTGTCTTTGTTGATAACTGTTTTACGTGGTACTACGTTTTTACTAAAATTCAATTTTGTACATTCTTAATATGTAAATATGATGTATATCTTCGGCTATTTTAGTAATGAATACAGCACTTTAAAATAATACTGTTTTCCTTCGTTGTTTATATTTCACAACAAATCCGTAGTATGTTCCGCAAATGTATTTTGAATTTAAATAGACCCCTAAAGTTTTTACCATAACTCGCTGGAAATTGGTTTTGATAGTGTTTATAATGTTAAATTTTTAGTGAATGTATCCATTTAGTTACTCTATTTATTACTACTTTTCTTTCTCTTAGCCTTAGCGGAATATGTTGTTTTAGAAGCCAATTTATCTAGTATATGGGAGAGGTCAAATTGACATACTTCCGACATTTAAAACGTATTAAAACATATATTTTCTTGTAATTTAGCACAATATGATATTGGTAGTATTTGTTCTCTAATCGCGCTTGGTTATGACGGTTTAGTTATAGTGACATATGACAAATTAGTTGTATGACAAAACAGTTATATGACAAATTATATCCTATTTTTAGTCATTAATAGCATCGTAATAAGTATGAATATAATCAATGAAAGTAGTTGGAATAGGTTCCGATAGTGAAAAATTATTTTTAAAAGTCGTTTTTTATTTTAAATTATAAAGTTTGTATTAAAATATATGGAATGAATTTATAAGTTATGAATTAACACGTTATTATAACGTTTGATAACAATGCTATAGTGTTTTTCTAAATTCGAATGTATACTTTACATTAATTTATTAAACGTTAATATTGTCAAAAAATATTTATTAACAAATAAAAGAACAAATAAATAAACAAACAAACAAAAAAATATTTATTAACAAATAAAAGAAGAGGTTCTAATTATTTTAAATAACCTGTCTGAATCCACACTTTTTGTAGTAAGCTGTGCATATTTATATATATTCCTCTCCCCTCCTACATATCAAACAATGTTTCATCTCTATTTTGTTTAAATTGTATAACTTTGTATATATTTATAACTATTATTTAATACTTGAAAAACGTATTTCACATATTTAAAAAGACGATTTGATTTATATTCTTTTTCACAATCTGCATTATTAAATACCTATAGTTAATTATACTATCAATAAATATTAAAAAATACAATTTGATTTATATGCTTAATCACAATTTGTAATAATTCATGTTGTAAAAATAAATTAAAATTTTGTTCAAGGTATATAATGGTTAGTTTGATAAATGGCTATAAAACAATAATATTATTGAATATATTATATAAGTTGTAATAATACATTTTGTTTAAAATCGTATTTAACAAAATAATAAAATTTGTTTGAATTTCTTAAATGAAATGTTTTAAATTCTTTCTAACGATTTGTTATATTTTAATATTAGTTTGATGAAGCATAACGACATTAAAGACTGCTTAAACATATCTTTAGATTTAAAATGTCTTTCGTTTAAAAAAAAGTTAGAAAGAATTTTACCATATATTCCTTGCGAGGTATGTATGTTTTTCTGTTGCACTTGAAATAATAATAATTTTTCTTGTTTTTATTATTTAATTTACTATGCCACTAAGATTATGATATAAATATAATTTATATTTTTGATTATTTAAAAAATGGTATGTTTTAATTTTGTTGTCAATTGTTTAATAATGTTTTAATATTAATAATAAATATATTAACACATGTCATGAGTCATGACACCTCACTATAATGAGCCATCATTTCTAATGCTAAGGGTGAGTAAACAAGATGTAATGTTTTGCATCATTTCTGTAAAAATCTGACAGGTGCATGCCTACTTGAAATAGTATTTTATGTAATTTTAGTATTTGAAATTTTAATATTTAAGCCTTAAGGATGTATAGTCTATAGATATAATTATATTAGGGATCTTTCATATTTTACATATATTGTAAAAAAAGTTTAAAATTATGATAATAAAACTAACAAATGCTGCTATTTAAATGGATAAATGTTTACTAATTTGACCTTGACATTATGCCTGTGAGTAATATTATTTAATTATTTCAGATAAACAAATGTGATCCATTATATTAATGTTCCAATCAATTCTAATTAATAAGCAATTTATTTAAATAATAATATTAATTAAAGCATCTATTTCCATATTTAAAATTATATATTTATATTATATAATTATTTATTATAATAAAATAGTTAACTTTAAGATAATGTATTAAAACATTTATTCAAGATTCAAAACTAGATTAAAATGAAAAACTACACCACCTACAAAGACTAAAATATGTTTTTTGTTTGTTAAAAAATGGGTTAATAACTTTCAAAGATGGTCATTTTAATATATATTATATGCCTTCATAGATTATGGAGTTCTCCATTTGAATCTGGTTTTGGATATATTTACATTATAAATAATTATAATTGTTGTCCTAATTTTGGAAAGAAATAATATTTTTCATTCTGTTAAAAAATGAGTTAATAACTTTGGTCTTTTTGACATATAATACATGTCTTTAGGTAGTGTAGTTCTCCATTTTAATCTGGAATAAATGTTTAAAACATTTTAAGATGATTTCATAAACTATTAATTTATTAAATTAACTTAAATAGTAAAATGCTTAATACATTTTTATTATATATATCAAGGGCAGTGGAAAATAATTATTATTGGGGGGCCACTATAAAACTAATACATTTTCAAAATTAAAAAGACAAAGAATCTTTTAATCCAAATCAACATATGAAAAAAAGCATTATAAAATTGATTACAACACTTGGAATGATGTAACAGTAATTGGTTACTACTTTAAGGAAATTTATAAAATTGTCCAAAATATGGATTTATAAATAATTATAATGAACTTTAGTAATAAAAGACTTTAAAAGAATTTAAAATAATATGTTGAATAGGTTTACACGTACATGTTATATACAATAAAGTAGCAACAAGGTAACTCAAACACATGAGGATCATTCCCATTATCAAAGTGATTTGAGAATGTGCGAAAATGAGAAGAGATAATTTCAGACCAAAATAGATATGATATTTTTCATTCAGGTAGCGATACCTCCAGCAGTGATCCCATTGTCATCTGGGGTAGTAGCATTGACTTTTACCAAAGTTTTTAATTTTTTATAATGGAATCTATTGCTTTTTTCCTGCCAATCCAATGTATAGGACAAAGTAGCTTTATTCCTAAATTAATATTAGCTGCAAAGAGAGCTTGCCTCTTAGTGGAGTATTTGAATAACCTGGCAATCTCTTGATTTTTTATTACTTTGGTTTTTTTGTAGCATCTTATAGAACAAGATTTATGCAATGGGCTAAGCAAAGGATGGGAAGTGCTGCAGGAAAGTCTCTCTGGATATTGGCTGGTACTCCATTCAATCTCCCCATCATGTTCAATGTGCCATCAAATAGGCTTGTCCTTGGCAATTTTCTATGTATAGAGAACATCAAATGAGCATGTCTTTTATTGTACTAGTTAAAGCAGCAGATGTTTTCAGTGGAACAGCAAACATGCCAAGCAGTTTTTCATGAATAATGTAGAAATGTCATCCAACCATCTGATGCATAGCACAAGTTGCTCAATATTGCTGACATCAGTGGTTTTGTTTGCCATAACTGCAAACCACTTTACATGATTTCATCAATAATTTTGTGTAGGCAGTAGTGGGCCATAAGTTGTATTATCTAATTTATGACATCATGTGAGAGATACTTTCCCTCTCTCAACCAGTTAGTAGCCCCTTCATCATCTTTATCAGCTAAAACAAATTACCTTAGCTGTCAGTTTTGCCACATATAGCGATTCCTTGTTGACCTAGTATTGTATCCTCTTCAGAAGTATCATCAAATGTTTATGATGTGTAGCTTGATCCCTTACCAGCTGATGGTTGATTTCTGTGACCACAGCAACATCTTTCAAAGACAGCAACTTGGCAGTTGATTCTTGATAACAATGACTTTTTTCATGACTATCAAACTTTACTTTGGCATGTTTCCAGTTCTGAAACCCTTATAATTGGCTGCAGCTTATTAGTACAGAAGATATATTTATTATTTTTAATTAAACTCATGTCTTTGGAGAGTGTTATTTTTCTCAAGAATTGCCCCCCACTCAAAATATTTGGGGGCTGGGCTGCCCCTGTAAATATATTATACAAAAAGTCAATTCATCTTAATGTCTATGATAATGATGTAGTGTGAATTTGGTCTGGACGGTTCACAAACCAGCTAGACAGAGCACATATTCTTAATCTATCTGGCCAGTTTGTGAACTGTCCAATGAAATTAAATACTAAAAGCATTACAATTCACTATTATTTGAAATATATGAAGAATATATTTGGCTATAAAATTAATGAATAATACATTTTCATGATAAAGTATCATTTAAACAAACCAATAAATGATATTAAGAGATTTTTTAAATATATTAATTTGATGGCCCAAGAACGAAATGTTATAAGTGGCATTTACTAATTGTTTAGGAAAAGAGAAAAACTTGGTATGGACTTGGTTTGATTTATGAAGGCAAATGGCACTTATAACAAATCAACTTTTTTATCGTAATATTAATATTCCTAAACATTTAACACCAGATAGTCTTTTGAATACTGATCTCAAATATTTTATTTCATCTCTTATTTTTGTGAAAATGGTGCTTATAACATTTTGTTCTTGGGCCATCAAATTACATAAACTGGAATAATAATATTAAATTAATCATCTTGATAAAAATTTACACATATTTATACATTTCATTATAAAAGTAGTTATATTTGCAGTAACAATTAAAAAATATATGATATATAATTCACACTATAATTTATTCAATATCAATCCTTTATCTGTCTGGATGGATCATGAATATAAGTTATAAGAAATATTTATATAAAGAATAATTTATGTTTTTATAATTCTATCATTATTTATCTCCAATCCATCTGAGTGCTGATCACTAATTATATATGTACAATCATACAATATAAAAATATATAATTTGATATAAAAAATAAATCTATAAGTAAGTTACAAGGAATAAAATATATGGATAATATAGAATTAGTACAATATTTTACTATTCTATATATAATTCCATAGTTAACAATTCCCAATCTGTCTGGATGTATCGCAAATATAAGTTGAATAAAAAACATACATTAATTATAGTGTTTGATAAAAGTATATGTAAGTTATAATATATAAATCAGGCATGATTTTTTCCGTATTTTCCATATTTTTTTAGTTCAAATGAATAATTTTTCAGAATCATTCAAAACTGCAATAAAAATTCAATGCCAAGGGGGTGAGGGTTATCAATATTTGTTGCCTCCCAGCCCTCTAGAGTATTTATTTATTTATTTCCTTTATATTAAATATTGTATTTATATTTTATTAATTACATAGAAATTACAGTACATACTCATTTCTTATTGTGTTCCCGAAAATTATATTCCTCATTGATGGTTATCAATCTATGACATATCAATTGATATATTGTGGTTAATAGATGCATGCATCTGTTTGTACTTCACTTTTTTAAAGGAGGAAGATAGGGTCCTGTACTTATCACGAGTTGTGGAAATCATGCGGAGACGAAATTGTAGTACTAAGTCTAAAGCACGAATTAGGGAAATTTGGCCTCTTCTACATGCAAAGTCTATGACAGACAACGGAGCTGCAAGAAAGACACAACTAAAAGAGTACCTTTTCTATTGTCGGAAACATTCCTTGTTGGTTTTGCACTTCTATGAGGCTATCTTACCACTTCTTAAACAATATGTCATCATGTTTCAAATATCAGATCCCATAGCGCATCTTCTTCATGATCAACAATCAAAGCTCCTTCAACAATTTATGGTGTGTTTTGTGAAAC